>JAXCGZ010000256.1:50000-65000 GCA_037179515.1 Halocaridina rubra
AGTAAGGGCAGCATATGCATTCTTATCAAATGTAATGGTAGCCTTCAGGCACATGGACAAGGAAATGTTCAGAAATATTTATGTAACCTATGTGAGGCCAAAACTCGAATATGCAGCCCCCTTTTGGAATCCGCACTTGAAAAAGCACATAGCTAAGCTTGAAAAAGTTCAAAGACATGCCACGAAACTGGTGCCAGAAATACGCAATCTCAGTTATGATGAGAGGCTGAGGGAATTAGACTTACCATCACTCGAAGCTAGAAGAGTGAGGGGGGATATGGTGACAGTCTTTAAATTCCTTCATGGTTATGATAGAGTGGATAGGGATCGATATTTTGATATGGCTGGCTCTAGAACTAGAGGTCATAGTTTGAAGCTTCGTTAGAAAACTTGTTTGCAGGATGTAAGGAAATACTTTTTCAGTGTAAGAGTAGTTGATAAGTGGAATTGGCTAAGCGAGGAGGTAGTTAATGGTATCTCAATCCATAGTTTTAAGGACAGGTATGATAAGTATCACTAAGTATAAAATGGAACCGATGAGGAGACGGGAAGATACGAGGTTTGGGCTCTTTCCCGTAAACACAATTAGGTAATCACACACACACACACACACACACACATATATATATATATATATATATATATATATATATATATATATATATATATATATATATATATATATATATATCCAGATAAGCATATTGCCATATGTGAAAACATGAATAATTTTTACCTCGACCGGGACTTGAACCTGGGACTTATAATTACTAACCCAAGGTGCTACCAACAACACCACAGGAGGTCTAAAAGGGAAACAGACCTTACAGCTTATAGCTGCTATACTAGGAATGAACGCATTCTATCTGAATGCTACTGTGTTCATATTAATGTTTCCCCCAACCTCACTCGTGGTTTCGTCTTCGCATTTAATTCAACTCCCAATCTCATTCGGGATCAACAATAACCAAATAAGCACATTACCATATGTGAAAACATGAATAATTTTTACCTCGACCAGGACTTGAACCTGGGACTTATAGTTACTAAGCCAAGACGCTACCAACTACACCACAGGAGGTCTAAAATGGAAACAGACCTTACAGCTTATATCTGCTATACTTGGAATGAACGCATTCTATCTGAATGCCACAATGTTCATATTACAGATTCCCCCAACCTCACTCGTGGTTTCCACGAGTGAGGATGGGGGAAACTGTAATACGCACATAGTGGCATTCAGATAGAATGCGTTCATACCTAGTATAGCAGATATGAGCTGTAAGGTCTATTTCCATTTTAGACCTCCTGTGGTGCAGTTGGTAGCGCCTTGGCTTAGTAATTATAAGTCCCAGGTATAAGTCCTGGACGGGGTAAAAATGATTCATATATATATATATATATATATATATATATATATATATATATATATATATATATATATATATATATATATATATATATATGGAAGGACATTCGGCCTTAATTGCCTCGCTTGTACCCGTCTGTATCCAAGCCCATTTGAACGGGGATTAATAGTAACAAGTAAAACAGCAACCCATATACTGTATATATATATATATATATATATATATATATATATATATATATATATATATATATATATATATATATATATATACATATATATATATATATATATATATATATATATATATATATATATATATATATATATATATATATTTATATATATATACACACACACACACACACCATTTGATATATTTTGCGCTGTATATCAAGCCTCTCACTGATTATGTCGTAAAATATTTATCTCTATACTGTTGTACTTTATCTTCACACCCTAAAAAGCAGTTTGGAAGGGCATTATTTGCCCCATCAAAATTTCATAAATTATTCGGTTTCGGATATAGAAATTCCATTTACAATGTCGATCACATTTATCGCCGGATGTCTTGAAGAAAAAAATAAACAAAATAAAGAAAAAAATAAACCCATATCTACGGTAATCATTCTTTTGATTGGTCTTGTACAGGTCAACTATTATTGAGGTAACGGGAATAATAATAATAATAAAAATAATAATAATAATAATAATAATAATAATAATAATAATAATAATAATAATAATAATAATTCGGGAAGCGACTCAAGCATGCTCCAGACAGTCGCGGGCGTTAGGAAGGGTATCTTGCCTATATCCACCAGGTCTAATATGTATGTGTCCATCCCCATTCGAAGGAAGACTAAATTTAACATACAAAACGGTTGTCTACCTAATATCGCATATGATGGAAGTTTATCTCTCTTACATCTGTCGTATGGCTCATTCCCCTTAAGATTCCCCTTAAGATTCCCCTCAGGATTCCCCTTAAGAAGGGGCAAAAATGTCTCTTCCTTGATCACCTGTATGAAATATGCGTATAGAGTAAATGGTGCAGGGCGAGGAAATCTCCTCATTTGTATTTTTCTTCCCACAAGGAGAAAGTCTTTGCACTGACTCAGCCGCTCCTTTATAAGAGGGATTATGGCTTTTGTATATACAGACAGACTATGGCTAAAGAAGTTTCTTCTTCTATAAATTATATTATTTACGATATGGATTAATAATATGGTTTGTTAGATCTTTTTTTTTAGTTTTTTCCTCAGTTACTTCGTGATATATAACTGAAAATAAATGTACACTTTTTTTTTTAACTCGGTCCGTGTTATGGTTTGGAAGAATTGATCTAACGATGCCAAAAGTCTCCTGGTTTCTCTCTTCACCATTACTGGAGAAACACAGCTTGTTGCTTCACAATATACTTGTGTGTCACTCTTCATCCCCGGTCGGGAGTGGGGGTAGACACAGACAGGTTGGAACTTTGGAATTAAGGCTGGATTATCTTCCTAACACCCCGAGATGGGCTCGAACGCGGGTTTGTCACTTTGTGAGTCGAGCGCTCTAATCAACATGCATCCAATTATCAATGCCGTTCTCTATGCCTCGGAAGACATAAACACGACTATCTCATGCAGATCCAATCTCCACATGCTGATCATCTTTACTGGTGGCTTTTCCCATATTCAGATGGGGTCGCTGTTTCTGCCTAGCCTCGTGGAGATTAAGTTTTGGTTTTGGCTGATAGTTTCACGACTGGCTATAGCCTACCTGGCACCGACCGTTTCGCTTATCGGGGTTTGGGACCAGTATCAAGTTAAGCTGACTTTCCCCCTCATTGCGGGGCGTTAAGAGGATCATCCAGCCTTGATTCCCCAGTTCCAGCCTGTATGTGTCCAACCTTATTCGAATGGGGATTAATACTGACGCATAAAAAGGAAGCAAAACACAAATGTTTGTTAAGGAACAAATGAGTAAGAGATCAACCAAATACAGCTTGGATACCTTTGGGCATTTTTTCCCACAGAGCAATATCCAAAATGGCTTCACTATGAACAGAAAAATAATTCTTTTTTAGTTTAAAATGTCACTAAAAATATACGGCCTTTCAAGCAAGAGACAGGTTTTGCATAATTGGACAGATTTATCGTATCACAAACCAGAAATATCTAATTACAAGATGGAAGGCTTTGTACTACAGCAAAGCGGCTCGAACGGGTTCCTGATTTTTATTTTTTTTTTGCATTAAATTTTAAGTTTACTATATGAAAAAAAACAGTTTTAGCTCCAAAAGTGGAAAAATGAAAAGGTACATATTACAATATAAATTCAAAAGTAGTAAATAGAAAATAATGGCGTGATAGGTGCGCGTAGCATGCTTCAAACTTGTGATTATGGGTGCATAACTGACACTGGTTTAGTATAAAATGCGCTGAATGATTTCATCCATCACGTCACTGTTAACCTATAATATCGAAATATCGGTTCGTTGCATGCTCAATTGAATAAACAAATACCGTGGACTGCTTGGGGATTCACAAGGTTAACTAATCACGAAAACGTTAACATTTTTATTTTGTTTGTGCAAATTATGTTTGTTTCTTGTATAAGTTTCATATTATCTCGTCAACTCTGTTAGATACGATATAAAGAGTTGAAGTAAATATGGACCAAAAATGTTTTTTTTTTCCAGATTGTCAGTGTTCCAGTAATCAAGCTTTGGTTACAGGAAGGAGACGATGAATCCATATTTTAACGTCACTGTTAGTCCCCATTGTGAAGGTGGACAAAGATTGGAGCTGGGAAATAAAATTGAATGCCCTTCCAAACGCCTTACGGTAGGATTAATAGCATTGATCGTGGGTCTGTCTCCTCAAGAATCAAGTATTTTAACCACTACTCTACAGCGGTAACAAAATAAGATGGGTTACGTGTTGAACTCGGAAAAAAAAACTAGAACAACATCCTCAGATTGAAATTACACTCCACAGAATCTGTTAAGCAAGATCCAAAAGATTTAGAATTTTGCAGCAAAATCGCTATTGGCCATGGCAAAAAAGTTTTACAGGTCAACACCACTTATCAGAGAGCTAAAATGGACTTAAGAATCACATAAAACGTCTAGGTTTTGAAACAGGATTGTAAATTACCTTGACATAGATCAATTTAAACAAACCACACAAGTACTTTTATCTAGCCTAAAAATTACGTCTTAGAGTAAATAAAGACAAAATGGAAAGTCCTCCATAACTCATGTAAAAAAAAAATAATAATAATAATAACTCATCAACAGCTTTTCCCAAACTCAAATGGGTCGCTGTTTCTCTCTAACTTCTTGGAAACTAGTTTTGGAATAGGCTCAGTGTTTAACACCAACCCTCTTCCTTGATCAAAAGTTGGGGCAGGCACCAAGATGAGCTGGCTTGCTCCCAACAGTGAGCTGGTTCTAACATGATCCTGAAATACATAATTCACAATCATGCAAAAGCAACAGTGATCATTAACGATTAATGGAGAGGGTCTGAAACCCATATTTTATATCGTGTCCACTCTCAGATTGTATTTATACTTAGAAGCTGTTGTAATATTGAGATGACAGCACGCTGCTCAAGATGAAAGGTAAATGAATACTTATACATATACCGGCCGTAACCCCTTGTAAATGCGTGGGCGAGTCAAATCACGCACACACACACACACTTTCTCGTCTTCTTTCTTTATTCTGTGAGAGGGAGAACATAAAAATGAGGCCATCTCTGTCCCAAACCTCTCCCACCCATGGGTCGGGAGAAGGGGTAGTCATCAGGGGACTTAAACAGAGAATCAAGAAGTTAGAGGAAATGGTTATAAGCCTTGATGATAAAATTCGGAATATGGATGGAGAAATGAAAGAGAATGAAACACTCAGAGAACAAATAAGATCTTTGGAGGAAGCAAATAAAGCACAAGGGCAGGAGAGAAAGGAACTAGAAAAAAGAATAAAGAAGCTGGAAGGGGAAAAGAGTCAACTAGAATCTAGAATTTCTAAACAAGAAGATAAAAACAAACAGCTGAATGACAACCTAAAGGAATTAGATGTTAGTTCACTGCTCTCTTCTGAGAGAGACGAGATTGCTGCTTGGAATGTCCAGATTAAGGAAAACATTGAACAGTTCAGAAAAGAGTTCCAGGAGCTGAATATGGAAAATGATGCCATGAAAACGTCCTTTGCTGATGCACTAAAGGGGAATGTGGCAGTAAAAGAGGCTGTAAAGGTGGTGGCACTGGAAAACATACAAACAGTTGACTATAAAGAGACAGTAATCGAAAAAATGAAAGACGTTGTGATGGAAAGGGCAAACCCACTCATCAGACAGGCACTTGATAAGGAGAAGACAGTGGTAATCTCAGGCATAAGTGAACCCCAGGAGCCAACATGGCAGGGGAGACTTGAAGAAAATAAAGCTAGGGTTGTAGACCTGATAAGAAAGCTTGGAGTAGTATGTGGTCCTGAGGATATTGTAAACATACACCAACTAGGTAAATATTCGAGGGAAGGAAAGCCGAGACCAACAAAAGTAACCTTTGAGAGAGGGGAAACATGTAGGGAAATATTGTTGAGAAAAAAAAGTCTAAAAGACCTTCAAGAATGCAAAGAAGTGTTCATTAGACGATACAGAACACAGGAAGAGATGGGAAAGATCAAAAACTTGTTGCAAGAGGCAAGAAGGTTAAATGATGAAAGAAATGAAGAAGAGAAGAAAAATTTTCGTTACGGAATACTTCCAGACAAAGGGGAGATAAAGAAGATAATGACAGAAGATCAGGGGATGGGGCCTCATTAAGATTGTTATACACAAATGCTGATGGATTAGCTGGTAAGGCAGTAGAATTAAAAGATAGGATTCACAACAGTAAGGCAGATATAGTAGCAATTACAGAGACTAAGTTGAGTGAGGACATAAACAGTGTCACAGTTTTTCCTAAGGGCTTCAGAATACTAAGGGTTGAAAGATCTGAGAGGACTGGTGGAGGGATAGCACTGCTCATAAGTGAGAGGATTCAAGTTGAAGAAATAAACTTGGCTATAGAAAGTGAGTTCAGGGAATTTCTTGTTGCTCGCATAAATACTGGGTCAGAGAGCATTATAATAACTGTTGTATACAACCCACCAAGGAACCAAAATAGGCTTGAAATTTATGAGGAAAGTCATATAGGTACTATTGAAGTCATAAACTCAGTTGTTAACATGGCACGGGAGAAAAAATGTAGGATTTTGATTATGGGAGACTTTAATCATAAAGAGATAGATTGGATAAATCTTGACCCACACAGTGGTGAGGACTCATTTGGGGCAAGATTCCTAGATTGCGTACAAGGGAATTTCCTACACCAACATGTAATGGAACCAACAAGAGCCAGGGGTGGGGATGAGCCATCACTACTTGATCTAGTGTTCACAGATAATGTGTTGGATATTGAAAATATTGAGTATGAACCACCAATTGGAAAGAGTGACCACTGTGTGTTGTTGATGGAGTATATCATTGAAGACATTCTTCCTGAGAGTAGAGGCACTGAGGACATGAGGAGGAACTATCCGAAAGGAGATTACATCAAAATGAATGAGCTTTTTGCAGTTATTGACTGGAGAACCTTATTTTACAACAAATCTGTACAAGAAATGTATGACATCTTTTGTGAGAAATATGGGAAGATAGTAGATTGCTGCATACCTGTCACCAAAGTAGGTGTAATTCATGCCAGAGAGAAATGGTTCGATAATGGGTGTAAAAGAGCTAAGGAGTGGAGAGACAAATGCTGGAAAAGGTATAGGAGGAGAAAAAACATAAATGCCTGGCAAACCTACAAAAGAGCAAGAAATGACTACCTAAGTAAAAGGAGAGAGGCAGAGAGAGATTATGAGAGGGACATCACCAGGAAGGCTAAAGAAAATCCCAAGCTTTTCCACAGCTTTATCAGAGGAAAACTGAAGGTAAAAGAACAGGTTTTAAGGCTAAAGAGAGAGGATGGAAGCATCACTGAGACGGACGAAGAGATCTACAAAGAATTGAACAAGGAGTTTCAGTCAGTATTTACAGTAGAAAATACCCCACCCCCTCAGATTGCAGTGATAGAAGCTCAAGGGCCGGTATTAGAGAACATCAACCTTACAGCCACAGAGGTACGCAAAGCGCTGATGGATTTAGATGTTCATAAAGCTACAGGTCCTGATGACATATCCCCTCATGTGCTTAAAAAATGCACAAACACAATATCAATGGCACTAAGTATCATATTTAAGGAGTCACTGGAGTCGGGGGAGATTCCAAGATGCTGGAAACAAGCAAATGTGATACCTATCTTCAAAAAGGGAAGGAGGGATACGGCTCTGAACTATAGACCAGTTTCCTTGACCAGCATAGTTTGCAAAGTTATGGAGAAACTACTAAGGAAACATATCTCTCTTCACTTGGAATCCTTCAACTTTTTGTCAGTGAGGCAACATGGCTTCAGAGAAGGTAGATCAACAGTAACAAACTTATTAGAATTTTATGATGAGGTAAGCCAAATCTTACAGGAAAGAGAGGGCTGGGCAGATTGCATATTCCTAGACTTCCAGAAAGCGTTTGACACTGTTCCACATGGGAGACTTATTAGGAAGCTGCAATCAATGGCTAGAATAGGTGAAAATGTTTTGGAATGGATAAAAACTTACTTAGAAGGAAGGGAACAGAGGGTTAGAGTAAGACACTCAGTGTCTGAATGGAGAAAAGTTAGTAGTGGAGTTCCACAGGGTTCAGTTTTAGGGCCACTTTTGTTCCTTGTATATGTAAATGACCTACCAAAGTCTGTAAATTCATTCATGAATATGTTTGCAGATGATGCAAAGATTGTGAAGAAAGTAAAAAACGAGAACAATGGTAGAGAACTTCAGGAGGATCTAAATAATCTGCATGAGTGGTCAGAAAAGTGGCTAATGAAATTCAACACCTCAAAATGTAAGGTAATGAGAATGGGTACAAGTGCAAGAAGGCCCAAGCTTGACTACTCGGTGGCTGGAGTACAACTTCAAGAGACAGAAAATGAGAGAGATCTAGGAGTAAACATACTGGCAGATTTGTCTCCAGAAATACATATAAATGGCGTAGTAAGGGCAGCATATGCATTCTTATCAAATGTAAGGGTAGCCTTCAGGCACATGGACAAGGAAATGTTCAGAAATATTTATGTAACCTATGTGAGGCCAAAACTCGAATATGCAGCCCCCTTTTGGAATCCGCACTTGAAAAAGCACATAGCTAAGCTTGAAAAAGTTCAAAGACATGCCACGAAACTGGTGCCAGAAATACGCAATCTCGGTTATGATGAGAGGCTGAGGGAATTAGACTTGCCATCACTCGAAGCTAGAAGAGTAAGGGGGGATATGGTGACAGTCTTTAAATTCCTTCATGGTTATGATAGAGTGGATAGGGATCGATATTTCGATATGGCTGGCTCTAGAACTAGAGGTCATAGTTTGAAGGTTCGTAAGAATACTTCTTTGCAGGATGTAAGGAAATACTTTTTCAGTGTAAGAGTAGTTGATAATTGGAATTGGCTAAGCGAGGAGGTAGTTAATGCTATCTCAATCCATAGTTTTAAGGACAGGTACGATAAGTATCACTAAGTCTAAAATGGAACCGATGAGGAGACGGGAAGATACTAGGTTTGGGCTCTTTCCCGTAAACACAATTAGGTAATCACAATTAGGTAATCACACACAAACACACACAAAATGGAACCGATCAGGAGACGGGAAGATACGAGCTTTGGGCTCTTTCCCGTAAACACAATTAGGTAATTACACACACACACACACACACACACACACACACACACACACACACACACACACACACACACACACACACACACACAGAGAGAAAGCGTTTGACACTGTTCCACATGGGAGACTTATTAGGAAGCTGCAATCAATGGCTAGAATAGGTGAAAATGTTTTGGAATGGATAAAAACTTACTTAGAAGGAAGGGAACAGAGGGTTAGAGTAAGACACTCAGTGTCTGAATGGAGAAAAGTTAGTAGTGGAGTTCCACAGGGTTCAGTTTTAGGGCCACTTTTGTTCCTTGTATATGTAAATGACCTACCAAAGTCTGTAAATTCATTCATGAATATGTTTGCAGATGATGCAAAGATTGTGAAGAAAGTAAAAAACGAGAACAATGGTAGAGAACTTCAGGAGGATCTAAATAATCTGCATGAGTGGTCAGAAAAGTGGCTAATGAAATTCAACACCTCAAAATGTAAGGTAATGAGAATGGGTACAAGTGCAAGAAGGCCCAAGCTTGACTACTCGGTGGCTGGAGTACAACTTCAAGAGACAGAAAATGAGAGAGATCTAGGAGTAAACATACTGGCAGATTTGTCTCCAGAAATACATATAAATGGCGTAGTAAGGGCAGCATATGCATTCTTATCAAATGTAAGGGTAGCCTTCAGGCACATGGACAAGGAAATGTTCAGAAATATTTATGTAACCTATGTGAGGCCAAAACTCGAATATGCAGCCCCCTTTTGGAATCCGCACTTGAAAAAGCACATAGCTAAGCTTGAAAAAGTTCAAAGACATGCCACGAAACTGGTGCCAGAAATACGCAATCTCGGTTATGATGAGAGGCTGAGGGAATTAGACTTGCCATCACTCGAAGCTAGAAGAGTAAGGGGGGATATGGTGACAGTCTTTAAATTCCTTCATGGTTATGATAGAGTGGATAGGGATCGATATTTCGATATGGCTGGCTCTAGAACTAGAGGTCATAGTTTGAAGGTTCGTAAGAATACTTCTTTGCAGGATGTAAGGAAATACTTTTTCAGTGTAAGAGTAGTTGATAATTGGAATTGGCTAAGCGAGGAGGTAGTTAATGCTATCTCAATCCATAGTTTTAAGGACAGGTACGATAAGTATCACTAAGTCTAAAATGGAACCGATGAGGAGACGGGAAGATACTAGGTTTGGGCTCTTTCCCGTAAACACAATTAGGTAATCACAATTAGGTAATCACACACAAACACACACAAAATGGAACCGATCAGGAGACGGGAAGATACGAGCTTTGGGCTCTTTCCCGTAAACACAATTAGGTAATTACACACACACACACACACACACACACACACACACACACACACACACACACACACACACACACACACACAGAGAGAAAGCGTTTGACACTGTTCCACATGGGAGACTTATTAGGAAGCTGCAATCAATGGCTAGAATAGGTGAAAATGTTTTGGAATGGATAAAAACTTACTTAGAAGGAAGGGAACAGAGGGTTAGAGTAAGACACTCAGTGTCTGAATGGAGAAAAGTTAGTAGTGGAGTTCCACAGGGTTCAGTTTTAGGGCCACTTTTGTTCCTTGTATATGTAAATGACCTACCAAAGTCTGTAAATTCATTCATGAATATGTTTGCAGATGATGCAAAGATTGTGAAGAAAGTAAAAAACGAGAACAATGGTAGAGAACTTCAGGAGGATCTAAATAATCTGCATGAGTGGTCAGAAAAGTGGCTAATGAAATTCAACACCTCAAAATGTAAGGTAATGAGAATGGGTACAAGTGCAAGAAGGCCCAAGCTTGACTACTCGGTGGCTGGAGTACAACTTCAAGAGACAGAAAATGAGAGAGATCTAGGAGTAAACATACTGGCAGATTTGTCTCCAGAAATACATATAAATGGCGTAGTAAGGGCAGCATATGCATTCTTATCAAATGTAAGGGTAGCCTTCAGGCACATGGACAAGGAAATGTTCAGAAATATTTATGTAACCTATGTGAGGCCAAAACTCGAATATGCAGCCCCCTTTTGGAATCCGCACTTGAAAAAGCACATAGCTAAGCTTGAAAAAGTTCAAAGACATGCCACGAAACTGGTGCCAGAAATACGCAATCTCGGTTATGATGAGAGGCTGAGGGAATTAGACTTGCCATCACTCGAAGCTAGAAGAGTAAGGGGGGATATGGTGACAGTCTTTAAATTTCTTCATGGTTATGATAGAGTGGATAGGGATCGATATTTCGATATGGCTGGCTCTAGAACTAGAGGTCATAGTTTGAAGGTTCGTAAGAATACTTCTTTGCAGGATGTAAGGAAATACTTTTTCAGTGTAAGAGTAGTTGATAATTGGAATTGGCTAAGCGAGGAGGTAGTTAATGCTATCTCAATCCATAGTTTTAAGGACAGGTACGATAAGTATCACTAAGTCTAAAATGGAACCGATGAGGAGACGGGAAGATACTAGGTTTGGGCTCTTTCCCGTAAACACAATTAGGTAATCACAATTAGGTAATCACACACAAACACACACAAAATGGAACCGATCAGGAGACGGGAAGATACGAGCTTTGGGCTCTTTCCCGTAAACACAATTAGGTAATTACACACACACACACACACACACACACACACACACACACACACACACACACACACACAGAGAAAGCGTTTGACACTGTTCCACATGGGAGACTTATTAGGAAGCTGCAATCAATGGCTAGAATAGGTGAAAATGTTTTGGAATGGATAAAAACTTACTTAGAAGGAAGGGAACAGAGGGTTAGAGTAAGACACTCAGTGTCTGAATGGAAAAGAGTTAGTAGTGGAGTTCCACAGGGTTCAGTTTTAGGGCCACTTTTGTTCCTTGTATATGTAAATGACCTACCAGAGTCTGTAAATTCATTCATGAATATGTTTGCAGATGATGCAAAGATTGTGAAGAAAGTAAAAAACGAGAACAATGGTAGAGAACTTCAGGAGGATCTAAATAATCTGCATGAGTGGTCAGAAAAGTGGCTAATGAAATTCAATACTTCAAAATGTAAGGTAATGAGAATGGGTATAAGTGCAAGAAGGCCCAAGCTTGACTACTCGGTGGCTGGAGTACAACTTCAAGAGACAGAAAATGAGAGAGATCTAGGAGTAAACATACTGGCAGATTTGTCTCCAGAAATACATATAAATGGCATAGTAAGGGCAGCATATGCATTCTTATCAAATGTAAGGGTAGCCTTCAGGCACATGGACAAGGGAATGTTCAGAAATATTTATGTAACCTATGTGAGGCCAAAACTCGAATATGCAGCCCCCTTTTGGAATCCGCACTTGAAAAAGCACATAGCTAAGCTTGAAAAAGTTCAAAGACATGCCACGAAACTGGTACCAGAAATACGCAATCTCAGTTATGATGAGAGGCTGAGGGAATTAGACTTGCCATCACTCGAAGCTAGAAGAGTGAGGGGAGATATGGTGACAGTCTTTAAATTCCTTCATGGTTATGATAGAGTGGATAGGGATCGATATTTTGATATGGCTGGCTCTAGAACTAGAGGTCATAGTTTGAAGGTTCGTAAGAAAACTTCTTCGCAGGATGTAAGGAAATACTTTTTCAGTGTAAGAGTAGTTGATAATTGGAATTGGCTAAGCGAGGAGGTAGTTAATGCTATCTCAATCCACAGTTTTAAGGACAGATATGATAAGTATCACTAAGTATAAAATGGAAGCAATGAGGAGACGGGAAGATACGAGGTTTGGGCTCTTTCCCGTAAACACAATTAGGTAAACACACACACACACACACACACACACACACACACACACACACACACACACACACACACACACACACACACACAACAAATCTGTACAAGAAATGTATGACATCTTTTGTGAGAAATATGGGAAGATAGTAGATTGCTGCATACCTGTCACCAAAGTAGGTGTAATTCATGCCAGAGAGAAATGGTTCGATAATGGGTGTAAAAGAGCTAAGGAGTGGAGAGACAAATGCTGGAAAAGGTATAGGAGGAGAAAAAACATAAATGCCTGGCAAACCTACAAAAGAGCAAGAAATGACTACCTAAGTAAAAGGAGAGAGGCAGAGAGAGACTATGAGAGGGACATCACCAGGAAGGCTAAAGAAAATCCCAAGCTTTTCCACAGCTTTATCAGAGGAAAACTGAAGGTAAAAGAACAGGTTTTAAGGCTAAAGAGAGCGGATGGAAGCATCACTGAGACGGATGAAGAGATCTGCAAAGAATTGAACAAGGAGTTTCAGTCAGTATTTACAGTAGAAAATACCCCACCCCCTCAGATTGCAGTGATAGTAGCTCAAGGGCCGGTATTAGAGAACATCAACCTTACAGCCACAGAGGTATGCAAAGCGCTGATGGATTTAGATGTTCATAAAGCTACAGGTCCTGATGACATATCCCCTCATGTGCTTAAAAAATGCGCAAACACAATATCAGTGGCACTAAGTATCATATTTAAGGAGTCACTGGAGTCGGGGGAGATTCCAAGATGCTGGAAACAAGCAAATGTGATACCTATCTTCAAAAAGGGAAGGAGGGATATGGCTCTGAACTATAGACCAGTTTCCTTGACCAGCATAGTTTGCAAAGTTATGGAGAAACTACTAAGGAAACATATCTCTCTTCACTTGGAATCCTTCAACTTTTTGTCAGTGAGGCAACATGGCTTCAGAGAAGGTAGATCAACAGTAACAAACTTATTAGAATTTTATGATGAGGTAAGCCAAATCTTACAGGAAAGAGAGGGCTGGGCAGATTGCATATTCCTAGACTTCCAGAAAGCGTTTGACACTGTTCCACATGGGAGACTTATTAGGAAGCTGCAATCAATGGCTAGAATAGGTGGAAATGTTTTGGAATGGATAAAAACTTACTTAGAAGGAAGGGAACAGAGGGTTAGAGTAAGACATTCAGTGTCTGAATGGAAAAGAGTTAGTAGTGGAGTTCCACAGGGTTCAGTTTTAGGGCCACTTTTGTTCCTTGTATATGTGAATGACCTACCAGAGTCTGTAAATTCATTCATGAATATGTTTGCAGATGATGCAAAGATTGTGAAGAAAGTAAAAAACGAGAACAATGGTAGAGAACTTCAGGAGGATCTAAATAATCTGCATGAGTGGTCAGAAAAGTGGCTAATGAAATTCAATACTTCAAAATGTAAGGTAATGAGAATGGGTACAAGTGCAAGAAGGCCCAAGCTTGACTACTCGGTGGCTGGAGTACAACTTCAAGAGACAGAAAATGAGAGAGATCTAGGAGTAAACATACTGGCAGATTTGTCTCCAGAAATACATATAAATGGCATAGTAAGGGCAGCATATGCATTCTTATCAAATGTAAGGGTAGCCTTCAGGCACATGAACAAGGAAATGTTCATAAATATTTATGTAACCTATGTGAGGCCAAAACTCGAATATGCAGCCCCCTTTTGGAATCCGCACTTGAAAAAGCACATAGCTAAGTTGGAAAAAGTTCAAAGACATGCCACGAAACTGGTGCCAGAAATACGCAATCTCAGTTATGATGAGAAGCTGAGGGAATTAGACTTACCATCACTCGAAGCTAGAAGAGTGAAGGGGGATATGGTGACAGTCTTTAAATTTCTTCATGGTTATGATAGAGTGGATAGGGATCGATATTTTGATATGGCTGGCTCTAGAACTAGAGGTCATAGTTTGAAGGTTCGTAAGAAAACTTCTTTGCAGGATGTAAGGAAATACTTTTTCAGTGTAAGAGTAGTTGATAATTGGAACTGACTAAGCGAGGAGGTAGTTAATGC
>JAXCGZ010000256.1:70000-96667 GCA_037179515.1 Halocaridina rubra
AGATATTACTATTATTATTATTATTATTATTATTATTATTATTATTATTATTATTATTATTATTATTATTATTATTATTATTATTATCAGTAGTAGTAGTAGTAGTAGTAGTAGTAGTAGTAGTAGTAGTAGCAGAAGCAGCAGCAGCAGCAGCAGTAGTAGTAGTAGTAGTAGTAGTAGTAGCAGTATTTGGTGATATATAAATTATTTAGAAAAGGCAGTAGTAATATTAGAACTGATCAATGGCAATAGTAGTAAACAAATAAACAACCTAGAAAAGTTCTAGTGCTAATAGCAGCAGCAGTAATAACAGTAGCAGTAAGAGTAATAGCAGAAAAACGTCAAAGTAATTGAGGGACTTCTTTTTTTTTTAACATACAATGGAACAATAACACTCACCGACTTCTTTTTTAACATCTTTTTTGTCAATATTCATCAGCAGAGTCAATCATTTAACCTGGACTAGATTCACTGACTTATAATCAATATTGGAAAGAGAAAACTTAAGTCTCATAACAGTGTTGCCAGACAGATACTACTTACAACCTTATATATATATATATATATATATATATATATATATATATATATATATATATATATATATATATATATATATATATATATATATATATATATATGTATATATATATGTATATATATATATATATATATATATATATATATATATATATATATATATATATATATATATATATATATATATATATATATATATATATATATATATTCTCTTAATGAAATATATTTTGGTAAATAACAAAATGAAGTACTCGAGATTTTTTTTTTTTTTTTATAAGATTGGTTTCTCATACTATTTTGAGCACCGTTTTAGGCCACAATTAGTCCCCATATGAAAGGGGGTGAACACAAACAGACAAGTTGGAACTAGGATATCATGGCTGGATGCCCTTCCTAACGCCCTAAGGTGGTCTCTACCCCACGTAGTCGTGTTCCACCACTGAGATGTTGTAAACTATTCACATGAATAATGAGGGCAAAACAATCATTATTACTATAATTTGTAAAGTGTAATATGCTATGGCAACACTTCCGAGTTTATAACTAAGATTCTCCTTAACAATATCTCCACAAACGTTCATCAGGCACGTAATCATTTGTCCTTCTTGGCATATTTATCAATAAATTTATAATGCTATACCCACTCACCCACACACACACACACACTCACCCACCCCCCACACCCCCACACCCCCACCCCACCCATATATATATATATATATATATATATATATATATATATATATATAATATATATATATATATAATATATATATATATATATATATATATATATATATATATATATATATATATATATATATATATATATATATATATATATATATATATATATATATATATATATATATATATATATATATATATATATGACAGTGACACCGGGACAGGGAAGAAAATTGCCCTCATCAGGCCTGGGCATGTAAAAAGAAGAAGAAAAAGTAGAAGGTTAAGGACAAGGCAGAAAAAAGGAGATGATGCACAGTAGGAAAAGTACAATCTGAAAGAACAGTTGAAGTACTGAGGACCTAGAGATAAGGCAGGATTAGGGCCTGAGTTGACGGCAGATTCCCTTTTTGAAGGAAGATAGGGTATAAGAATTAGGAAAGATTGGAGGAAGAGAGTTCCAGAGTCTGAAGGTGGATGAGAAGAAGCAGTGGAAATAGTAGCGTTACAGGTTCGTCACTAAAGATACTTTGAAGTTTATTAGTCAGTAAAAATATGCAAAAATGGAGTGTGGAAAGTATATAACCTACATGAGGGTACAAAGCGTATGTATGGATGGCCTAGAAGGGGTCTCTAATTAACTCATTCGAATTTGGGATGGACAATAGCTCAGTGGCAGAGCATAAGAGTCTAGAAGCGACAAACGCGAATTCGATCCCACCGTGAGGAGTTAGAATGGGCACCCAGATAGCCGTAACCACACCAGTTCCAATATGTCTATGTCCACCCCAATTCGAATGGGTACAAATTGTGACACCTAAAACAGTAAATTATTAGGGGGGTGCGGTAACTCAGTGGTAAAGCGCGTGAGTCAAGAAGCGACTACCGCAGTTCCGACTCCAACACGGGGCGTTAAGTAATGCATCCAGCCTTTATCCCCTGGCTCCAACATATGTTTACCCCCCATTCGAATGGGAACCAATTGTAACAAAACTACATTATTAGTGACTGCGTAGTTCATTGGTGAAGTGCGCGAGTCGGGAAGCGACTGATGAGTTCTCTCCCACCGCAGGGCGTTAGAAATGGCATCCAGCCTTAATCCTCCTCATGGCTCCAACATTTCTAAGTCCATCCCCTTTCAAGTTGGGACTTATAAACATAAAACGATGTATTATATAAAAACCTGGTAAGAAAAGCCCTTTAAAAATATAAAAAGCTTTTTATAACTTTTTACTTAAATTTCTTGACCTGACCTTAACAGAACACACTATCTTTGGCAATTGATGTTACCCAGGAGAATAATAAGATTGTAATGAAGCAAAATGAATATTGTAACTCAGTAGATCCCATTCATGTGAGTGCTGCAAGAGCATCTCAAGTAGTAGGTTGGCCCATAGCATCAATCGTCCGTTGCGATACTACAGCTGAAGGGTCTTGAGGACTTAAATAAGACTGTCCAGGACAGTTCAATATTAAGTCTTCCTTCAGTTACGGTTCTCATTCTATGTCTACATCAACACCGAATATTCTTGGATATTCGTTACACATGTCTTATTATCCCTTCACATCTGACAGTCACAGTACTCCCCATCTCTGTTTCTCTTTATGTTTTCTTCGTGCCCATGCCTGATGAGGGTAGATTTATTGGTTTTTTGCCCGTCCTGGTGTCACAATCATTAAAATATAAAAAAATCTGCTTTGGTGAGGTGACTTGTTGAGGTCATGAAATTGATAATTACTTAAAAACGTCTTCCTTTTGTTTTGGTTTGGGGTCTCCCTTACCGTTGGTACATTTACAAGTAATAACTCTCTTTCATAAAGCATTATTATTATTATTATTATTATTATTATTATTATTATTATTATTATTATTATTATTATTATTATTATTATTATCATAAGCCAAACCACAAATCCAGCTGAAAAAGTCAAAGACAATAAAATCAGAAGGCTCCAGCAGGGAAGCAACTTGGTGAAGAAAAAGGAAAGAAGAAGATCGTAAAAAAAAATAACATTAGTGCTTCTTGCGAATTCTCGAGTCCAGTTTGATGAGAAAATGAGTTACACATCAGACCGTGACATTTACTAAGGCCTTAACATGACAGTTACCCAGAATGCTAATAAACTAGACCCCATTCGGAAAGGGCGGACACCGGCAGGTTGAAGCTAGGGAACTGTGGCAGGATATTATTCCTAACGCCCCGCGACGGGATAGTCGCTTCCCGGTTCACGCACTATACAACTGAGCTATCGCTCACCATTTGAATGGGTTTGGACACAGAGAGGTTGGAGCCGGGGATACAAAACTTTATGACTTCCCTGATGCTAAGGAGTGGGATCGTACCCGCGTAAGTGGTTTCCCGATTCGCACACATTACTATTGAGCTTCCACGGCCCCCTAGACTGAAACCATCAATTTTCCCTTTCTTGTAGAATAATAATAATAAAATAAAGAGCCACCCATCATCACTATTGACAAAAAATTTCCAATAATGCTTTCTAGTCCAAAGGTTTATCTAGGCAAACATCAAAATCACAAAAAGACATAAAACTCAATGTTACCAAACATTTTACAATGCTACCAAACATTTTACAACTGGGTTACGATGGATTTTCAGTAGTTCACAATATATGATTACTATTATTATTGGCGATGTTACGTGATTTTATCGACAACTTTATCGATGTTATTCTCAACTAAATTCCCATTATTATCCTCTCCTGTTGAACAAAACATAACTTTGACAAAACGGTAAACAAATAACTCTGAAATTACCCCCCAAAATCGTCAATGGAATTATGTTACTGGCAGTCTCTGAAAACTCGCTTTGAAACATTAGTCTTGCTTCTGTCTTTTCAACTCCGTATTGACAGGTGTACCATATAAATACCTTTCATGACATGAACGAAGGCATTCGCTCTCACGGGACAGCAAAGGCTACAAGGAGCCTCCGAGTAAAAGTTGTCAATAATCTTTCACTCCTACAGAAGGTAACATCTGAACACCATTTGATGCCTCACATCAAGTAAGGGAAAATATAAGAAAATACGAGTTAATTCAGTAATGAAAAAAACTGAAGCCATTTGATAAAGACTTTCAATTATCTACAAATTTGAAGTTCTTTCAGTCTTAAAAAGGAGTGTCTGAATTTATTGTCTGTTTCTTTATGTTGTTTGAGAGTAGAGTTTTGTGTATCGAAGCTAGTCCCCATTCGAGATAACACTTTAGAAATACATTACTCTCTCTCTCTCTCTCTCTCTATATATATATATATATATATATATATATATATATATATATATATATATATATATATATATATATATATATATATAAATATATATATATATATATATATATATATATATATATATATATATATATATATATATATATATATATAATCAAAGAAGCACATTCTCATATGTGAAAATATGAATAATAATTTACCCTGAATGTGACTCGAACCAAGGGCACAGTTACTGTGTCAATGCGCTACCAACTACACCACAGAAGGTTAAAAGGGAAACAAACCTTACAGATTTAATTGCTATACTAGGAATTAACGCATTCTAACTGAATGCCACTCAGTTCATATTACATTTTCTCCCAACCTCACAGTAATATGAACAGAGTGGCATTCAGAGAGAATGCGTTCATTTCTAGTATAGCAGTTAAAGCTGCAAGGTTTGTTTCCATTTTAACCCTCTGTGGCGTAATTGGTAGCGCATTGGCAGAGTAATTATGTGTCTTAGGTTCGAGTCCCAGTCGGGGTAAAATATGATTCATATATATATATATATATATATATATATATATATATATATATATATATATATATATATATATATACAGATAGATAGATAGATAGATAGATAGATAGATAGATAGATAGATAGATAGATAGATAGATAGAGAGAGAGAGAGAGAGAGAGAGAGAGAGAGAGAGAGAGAGAGAGAGAGAGAGAGAGAGAGAGAGAGAGAGAGAGAGAGAGAGAGAGAAATTACAATACCGCTACTATTAATATTTCAGACTTTACGGCTTCTTAACGAAATTAACGCTTTATTCGGCATTCTTTTTAAAGTTTTAAATGAACAATAACGCGGTTTTGCAGGTTAATATATGAACACCTTGAGAGGTACATCATCTAATTTTTTAGCTCTCCAGAATGATGGTTTCTGGTACCCGGTACATACTGCTCATGATTATGATTTTTGAGATACTGGGAGAAGGGCAAGGAAACTGTACCGGTACAGTGTGCAGCTCAAACTCTCTACAGATGGGTTATCGATCTTGGAAATACATTTGGCAGGGAAAGAAAAATCCGGCTCTTCTTGGCACAGAAGCTCCCAGTTCTTCTAATCAAGAGGTAACTACTACTACTACTACTACTACTACTACTACTACTACTACTACTACTACTGCTATTGCTACTGCTACTACTACTTCTACGACTACTCTTTTATTCTACAATTCTCCTTTCTATATTGGGATAGAGTGGCTTCAAACCAAGTAAGGAGCTGACTCCCATAGCTAATTCTCTCTCTTTTTCTCATACTACCTTTTTACTTCCTGGAACTGGGGACAAGAATACCTTCTCCGTGTTTCCCTGCGTATCGTAAGTCGACTAAATTGGGAGGAGCAAGGGTACTGGGAATACCTTCCTTGGTATTTTCCTCCAATAGATATCAGGAATTTTCATTTGACTCGGCTACCCACTTCATAAGGACGAGTCAAATCACAAGCCTTGACGCCTTCTGGAAGGAACCTACGGAGATTGAGGGAGGCATGGAATCCCCTATCTTCGTTCCATTTAATTGACTTTTACTACATGCAAGGGAACACGGAGGCGTTATCTTGCCTTTATCCTATGAGAATGAAACGAAAAAAATACGTAAAAAGAAAGGAAGTAAGAGCCATCGGAGGCAGAGGACGCTAAACTCTTACTAGGATAGAACTCACCTATTGGACAATATACTCTATATATTGGATGACCCAAACAGTAAGGTGGGAGGACTGTGGCAGCCCTTCATCCCCAGGGCACTAAGAGATATGACTGAGGCATATTAGTTTCTGGTGAATGCGTGCTATGACTTGGCAACCCCCATAACAAGGAAGTTTGCGGCCATTGTATATGTATGTAAGTGTATGTATTATAATTTTCAGGAATGGGTATCGAGGGAAGGCCCACTGGCTATCATTGCAGAAAAATACCTGAGGTTTTGTACCCTGACCATTTTCTACCAACAAGAGACCTCAGGTATCGCTCTGACGCTACGACGCAACCTTCCTTATCACGGAATAAAGGTAAAACTGTTTTAGAAAAGACAATTAATAATAATAATAATAATAATGATAATAATAATAATAATAATAATAATAATAATAATAATAATAATAATAATAATTATTATTATTATTATTTTATTATTATTATTATTATAATAATAATAATAATAATAATAATAATAATAATAATAATAATAATAATTATTATTATTATTATTACTATTATTATTATTACTATAATAATAATAATAATAATAATAATAATAATAATAATAATAATAATAATAATGAAAAATATTAATCAATTTTTTTGCCATTTTCATGACTATAAATTCTCATTCGCATAGGGGTGGACACAGACAAGATAATGTTTATAACATACAGAGATTCTCACCTATCATCCTAACGATAAAGACCCATTGAATGGCATAACTCTTTATCTACACGTTTTGCATAAGGACAATGAAAGATTTGATAACGCCACAGACCTTTTTATCGCGAAGTTAGGCCCTCTTATGTATATACTATTCATATATTGATGTACTGATACGTGACTTTCCATCACATGTGTACTTATTTTGATTGTGATTTCGAGGGGACCGTCTTAGTGACGTAATTAAAACTCCGGACTCGGAAGGTGGTTCTCAATCGAGCCCTCCCTGTGGCGTTAGGAACGGCATCCAGCCTTAATTCCCTTATAGCTCACCTTCACTCGGTTGGGACTAAGTGTAATATGTGAAACGTTGCCTTAATAACAATTGCAATTACAATTAGTTTCAATTCGAATGGGGGTAGAGACACACATGTTGGAGTTGGGGGATTAAAGCTGAATAACCTTTCTAATGCCCAGCGTTAGTCGTTTCCCGACTCGCGCACCCTACTATCGAGCCACCACGGACCCTTATTAGCAACTAATTAATATCTATGCTTATTTATAGTAGTAAGAAATTTGTAATGCCTTTGTCAAAACTGTACCGAATCTGTGTCTTATAGTATTATGTGTGTGTGATTACCTAATTGTGTTTACGGGAAAGAGCCCAAAGCTCGTATCTTCCCGTCTCCTCATCGGTTCCATTTTATACTTAGTGATACTTATCATACCTGTCCTTAAAACTATGGATTGAGGTAGCATTAACTACCTCCTCGCTTAGCGAATTCCAATTATCAACTACTCTTACACTGAAAAAGTATTTCCTTACATCCTGCAAAGATCTTTTCTTACCAAGCTTCAAACTATGACCTCTAGTTCTAGAGCCAGCCATATCAAAATATCGATCCCTATCCACTTTAGCATAACCATGAAGGAATTTAAAGACTGTCACCATATCCCCCCTCACTCTTCTAGCTTCGAGTGATGGTAAGTCTAATTCCCTCAGCCTCTCATCATGGAAGAATATCTTCAATGATATACTCCATCAACAACACACAGTGGTCACTCTTTCCAATTGGTGGTTCATACTCAATTTTTTTCAATATCCAACACATTATCTGTGAACACTAGATCAAGTAGTGATGGCTCATCCCCACCCCTGGCCCTTGTTGGTTCCATTACATGTTGGTGTAGGAAATTCCCTTGTACGCAATCTAGGAATCTTGCCCCGAATGAGTCCTCACCACTGTGTGGGTCAAGATTTATCCAATCTATCTCTTTATGATTAAAGTCTCCCATAATCAAAATCCTACATTTTTTTTCCCGTGCCATGTTAACAACTGAGTTTATGACTTCAATAGTACCTATATGACTTTCCTCATAAACTTCAAGCCTATTTTGGTTCCTTGGTGGGTTGTATACAACAGTTATTATAATGCTCTCTGACCCAGTATTTATGCGAGCAACAAGAAATTCCTTGAACTGTGTGATTACCTAATTGTGATTACCTAATTGTGTTTACGGGAAAGAGCCCAAAGCTCGTATCTTCCCGTCTCCTCATCGGTTCCATTTTATACTTAGTGATACTTATCATACCTGTCCTTAAAACTATGGATTGAGATACCATTAACTACCTCCTCGCTTAGCCAATTCCAATTATCAACTACTCTTACACTGAAAAAGTATTTCCTTACATCCTGCGAAGAAGTTTTCTTACCAAGCTTCAAACTATGACCTCTAGTTCTAGAGCCAGCCATATCAAAATATCGATCCCTATCCACTCTATCATAACCATGAAGGAATTTAAAGACTGTCACCATATCCCCCCTCACTCTTCTAGCTTCGAGTGATGGTAAGTCTAATTCCCTCAGCCTCTCATCATAACTGAGATTGCGTATTTCTGGCACCAGTTTCGTGGCATGTCTTTGAACTTTTTCAAGCTTAGCTAAGTGCTTTTTCAAGTGCGGATTCCAAAAGGGGGCTACATATTCGAGTTTTGGCCTCACATAGGTTACATAAATATTTCTGAACATTTCCTTGTCCATGTGCCTGAAGGCTACCCTTACATTTGATAAGAATGCATATGCTGCCCTTACTATGCCATTTATATGTATTTCTGGAGACAAATCTGCCAGTATGTTTACTCCTAGATCTCTCTCATTTTCTGTCTCTTGAAGTTGTACTCCAGCCACCGAGTAGTCAAGCTTGGGCCTTCTTGCACTTGTACCCATTCTCATTACCTTAGATTTTGAAGTATTGAATTTCATTAGCCACTTTTCTGACCACTCATACAGATTATTTAGATCCTCCTGAAGTTCTCTACCATTGTTCTCGTTTTTTACTTTCTTCACAATCTTTGCATCATCTGCAAACATATTCATGAATGAATTTACAGACTCTGGTAAGTCATTTACATATACAAGGAACAAAAGTGGCCCTAAAACTGAACCCTGTGGAACTCCACTACTAACTCTTCTCCATTCAGACACTGAGTGTCTTACTCTAACCCTCTGTTCCCTTCCTTCTAAGTAAGTTTTTATCCATTCCAAAACATTTCCACCTATTCTAGCCATTGATTGCAGCTTCCTAATAAGTCTCCCATGTGGAACAGTGTCAAACGCTTTCTGGAAGTCTAGGAATATGCAATCTGCCCAGCCCTCTCTTTCCTGTAAGATTTGGCTTACCTCATCATAAAATTCTAATAAGTTTGTTACTGTTGATCTACCTTCTCTGAAGCCATGTTGCCTCACTGACAAAAAGTTGAAGGATTCCAAGTGAAGAGAGATATGTTTCCTTAGTAGTTTCTCCATAACTTTGCAAACTATGCTGGTCAAGGAAACTGGTCTATAGTTCAGAGCCGTATCCCTCCTTCCCTTTTTGAAGATAGGTATCACATTTGCTTGTTTCCAGCATCTTGGAATCACCACCGACTCCAGTGACTCCTTAAATATGATACTTAGTGCCACTGATATTGTGTTTGCGCATTTTTTAAGCACATGAGGGGATATGTCATCGGGACCTGTAGCTTTATGAACATCTAAATCCATCAGCGCTTTGCATACCTCTGTGGCTGTAAGGTTGATGTTCTCTAATACCGGCCCTTGAGCTTCTATCACTGCAATCTGAGGGGGAGGGGTATTTTCTACTGTAAATACTGACTGAAACTCCTTGTTCAATTCTTTGCAGATCTCTTCATCCGTCTCAGTGATGCTTCCATCCGCTCTCTTTAGCCTTAAAACCTGTTCTTTTACCTTCAGTTTTCCTCTGATAAAGCTGTGGAAAAGCTTGGGATTTTCTTTAGCCTTCCTGGTGATGTCCCTCTCATAGTCTCTCTCTGCCTCTCTCCTTTTACTTAGGTAGTCATTTCTTGCTCTTTTGTAGGTTTGCCAGGCATTTGTTTTTTCTCCTCCTATACCTTTTCCAGCATTTGTCTCTCCACTCCTTAGCTCTTTTACACCCATTATCGAACCATTTCTCTCTGGCATGAATTACACCTACTTTGGTGACAGGTATGCAGCAATCTACTATCTTCCCATATTTCTCACAAAAGATGCCATACATTTCTTGTACAGATTTGTTGTAAAATAAGGTTCTCCAGTCAATAACTGCAAAAAGCTCATTCATTTTGATGTAATCTCCTTTCGGATAGTTCCTCCTCATGTCCTCAGTGCCTCTACTCTCAGGAAGAATGTCTTCAATGATATACTCCATCAACAACACACAGTGGTCACTCTTTCCAATTGGTGGTTCATACTCAATATTTTCAATATCCAACACATTATCTGTGAACACTAGATCAAGTAGTGATGGCTCATCCCCACCCCTGGCTCTTGTTGGTTCCATTACATGTTGGTGTAGGAAATTCCCCTTGTGTGTGTGATTACCTAATTGTGATTACCTAATTGTGTTTACGGGAAAGAGCCCAAAGCTCGTATCTTCCCGTCTCCTGATCGGTTCCATTTTTAGACTTAGTGATACTTATCATACCTGTCTTTAAAACTATGGATTGAGATAGCATTAACTACCTCCTCGCTTAGCGAATTCCAATTATCAACTACTCTTACACTGAAAAAGTATTTCCTTACATCCTGCAAACAAGTTTTCTTACGAAGCTTCAAACTATGACCTCTAGTTCTAGAGCCAGCCATATCGAAATATCGATCCCTATCCACTCTATCATAACCATGAAGGAATTTAAAGACTGTCACCATATCCCCCCTTACTCTTCTAGCTTCGAGTGATGGCAAGTCTAATTCCCTCAGCCTCTCATCATAACCGAGATTGCGTATTTCTGGCACCAGTTTCGTGGCATGTCTTTGAACTTTTTCAAGCTTAGCTATGTGCTTTTTCAAGTGCGGATTCCAAAAGGGGGCTGCATATTCGAGTTTTGGCCTCACATAGGTTACATAAATATTTCTGAACATTTCCTTGTCCATGTGCCTGAAGGCTACCCTTACATTTGATAAGAATGCATATGCTGCCCTTACTACGCCATTTATATGTATTTCTGGAGACAAATCTGCCAGTATGTTTACTCCTAGATCTCTCTCATTTTCTGTCTCTTGAAGTTGTACTCCAGCCACCGAGTAGTCAAGCTTGGGCCTTCTTGCACTTGTACCCATTCTCATTACCTTACATTTTGAGGTATTGAATTTCATTAGCCACTTTTCTGACCACTCATGCAGATTATTTAGATCCTCCTGAAGTTCTCTACCATCGTTCTCGTTTTTTACTTTCTTCACAATCTTTGCATCATCTGCAAACATATTCATGAATGAATTTACACACTCTGGTAGGTCATTTACATATACAAGGAACAAAAGTGGCCCTAAAACTGAACCCTGTGGAACTCCACTACTAACTCTTCTCCATTCAGACACTGAGTGTCTTACTCTAACCCTCTGTTCCCTTCCTTCTAAGTAAGTTTTTATCCATTCCAAGACATTTCCACCTATTCTAGCCATTGATTGCAGCTTCCTAATAAGTCTCCCATGTGGAACAGTGTCAAACGCTTTCTGGAAGTCTAGGAATACGCAATCTGCCCAGCCCTCTCTTTCCTGTAAGATTTGGCTTACCTCATCATAAAATTCTAATAAGTTTGTTACTGTTGATCTTCCTTCTCTGAAGCCATGTTGCCTCACTGACAAAAAGTTGAAGGATTCCAAGTGAAGAGAGATCTGTTTCCTTAGTAGTTTCTCCATAAGTTTGCAAACTATGCTGGTCAAGGAAACTGGTCTATAGTTCAGAGCCGTATCCCTCCTTCCCTTTTTGAAGATAGGTATCACATTTGCTTGTTTCCAGCATCTTGGAATCTCCCCCGACTCCAGTGACTCCTTAAATATGATACTTAGTGCCACTGATATTGTGTTTGCGCATTTTTTAAGCACATGAGGGGATATGTCATCAGGACCTGTAGCTTTATGAACATCTAAATCCATCAGCGCTTTGCATACCTCTGTGGCTGTAAGGTTGATGTTCTCTAATACCGGCCCTTGAGCTTCTATCACTGCAATCTGAGGGGGTGGGGTATTTTCTACTGTAAATACTGACTGAAACTCCTTGTTCAATTCTTTGCAGATCTCTTCGTCCGTCTCAGTGATGCTTCCATCCGCTCTCTTTAGCCTTAAAACCTGTTCTTTTACCTTCAGTTTTCCTCTGATAAAGCTGTGGAAAAGCTTGGGATTTTCTTTAGCCTTCCTGGTGATGTCCCTCTCATAATCTCTCTCTGCCTCTCTCCTTTTACTTAGGTAGTCATTTCTTGCTCTTTTGTAGGTTTGCCAGGCATTTATGTTTTTTCTCCTCCTATACCTTTTCCAGCATTTGTCTCTCCACTCCTTAGCTCTTTTACACCCATTATCGAACCATTTCTGTCTGGCATGAATTACACCTACTTTGGTGTGTGTGTGTGTGTGTGTGTGTGTGTGTGTGTGTGTGTGTGTGTGTGTGATTACCTAATTGTGATTACCTAATTGTGTTTACGGGAAAGAGCCCAAAGCTCGTATCTTCCCGTCTCCTGATCGGTTCCATTTTTAGACTTAGTGATACTTATCATACCTGTCCTTAAAACTATGGATTGAGGTAGCATTATGTGTGTGTGTGTGTGTGTGTGTGTGTGTGTGTGTGTGTGTGTGTGTGTGTGTGTGTGTGTGTGTGTGTGTGTGTGTGTGTGTGTGTGTGTGTGTGTGTGTGTGTGTGTGTGTGTGTGTGTGTGTGTGTGTGTGTGTGTGTGTGTGTGTGTGTGTGTGTGTGTGTGTGTGTGTGTGTGTGTGTGTGTGTGTGTGTGTGTGTGTGTGTGTGTGTGTGTGTGTGTGTGTGTGTGTGTGTGTGTGTGTGTGTGTGTGTGTGTGTGTGTGTGTGTGTGTGTGTGTGTGTGTGTGTGTGTGTGTGTGTGTGTGTGTGTGTGTGTGTGTGTGTGTGTGTGTGTGTGTGTGTGTGTGTGTGTGTGTGTGTGTGTGTGTGTGTGTGTGTGTGTGTGTGTGTGTGTGTGTGTGTGTGTGTGTGTGTGTGTGTGTGTGTGTGTGTGTGTGTGTGTGTGTGTGTGTGTGTGTGTGTGTGTGTGTGTGTGTGTGTGTGTGTGTGTGTGTGTGTGTGTGTGTGTGTGTGTGTGTGTGTGTGTGTGTGTGTGTGTGTGTGAGAGAGAGAGAGAGAGAGAGAGAGAGAGAGAGAGAGAGAGAGAGAGAGAGAGAGAGGAAAATAAATCCATATTTAAATAAATAATTTTGTTTTTTAAGTTCACTGATTGCATAATTAGAGAACCTTAATAAAAAGATTAAAACATTCCTTATTTACACATGCAACAGATGTACTAGCTACCGTATACATATTTTTTTAACAGATGTACCAGCTGACCTCACAAGACTTGTTGAAGAAAGTGACGTGGTCCAGATCTCAATGTGACGGCTACCTTTTCCTCCTGACCGGCGACGGCCATCCCCTCGTTCGCCACGCCTCAATAGATCATTTCAAAGCTGTTCCATACAAGCCGGGTAAACAACCTCCACCCTTGTGGAACTACAAGGCTTATTACGTGATCCTCCTCCTCGAACCATCCTCACTTGAACCCGTCAATCTCATTCGTCTCTACAATTTCAAAAAGACAGAAAACCTCGTAATATTACAGGAGAGAGCAGATCGTCTGAGGCTTTGGACACATTCTCTCTTGTCTCAAATTCCTAGCCTTGAATATCTTGATACGTGGTATACGGGCAAATTTCTGACCAGAACCAATCTCTTTCCTAGGAAGTTTGAAAACTTCAAAGGATTTCCTCTCCTCGTAGCAACTTTTGAACACCCACCAAGTGTCGTATACCCGAGAGATGCTGAAGAAAACGTTATTGGTAAAATCGGAGTTGACATGGAACTCATCCGAGGTCTTGCACAAGCTAAGAATTTCACTGTAAAGTTTATAGAAGTCAGTTTCACCGAGAAATGGGGCCAAAAGTTTGAAAATGGTTCGTGGGATGGTCTCATGCGGGAGGTGTATGACGAATATGTTGATATTGGGGTTTGCAATGTGTTTATTGACTACTATAGGTACGGAGAGATTGACTACTCATACCCTTACAATTTTATGCCTGGGTGCTTTGTGACACCTTCACCGAAGCCTCTTTCCAATTGGCAATCACCATCGCTACCCTTCAGTAGAGAAACCTGGATTTCTATAGGGATTTCATTCCTGTTAGGTGGACCTATTCTGTACTTTATAGTGGTACCTCTGTTAAATGTCAATCCAGAGCCACTGGACTTTAAAAGCTTGTCTTACAATTACCTCTTCATTCTAGCTTCCTTGACAATTCGCTCGGTCAACATCGTTCCAAAATACTGGCCTGGACGATTCTATGCTGGATTTGCTTGGTTATCTTGTCTAATCATCTCAACAGCATATTCTGCTAACCTGATAGCCTTTCTATCAGTTACGCAGATGTCGAAACCTATTGATACGTTGGCAGATTTTGTAAAAAGTGGGCTACGCCTCGGAGGTCACTCCTTTTGGAAAACCCAATTTGAACTATCGCCTGACGCGATCAACACCAAATTGGCTTCCATGATGGAATCAGATGTTGATTTTGTGTCGGTATTCGATCAGGTGGAGGCAGGCGAGTTTGCTTTTGTCGAGAACAGACAGTTTCTGGAACTAAACAGAGATTCCAGATACACCTACGGTGGTCAATCAACAATAAGAATTGTTAAGGAATGTTTTGTATCTTACAACATAGCTCTGATCTTGCCCAGATATTCTCCACTTACAGATAATCTTGCTAATAACTTAATGAGAATTTTCGAGTCGGGAATGATGAGAAAGTGGCAGGGAGAAGTGATCCAGTATTTTCGGAAGAGATATGCCAGTAAGAGGCTGGGTAAGAAATTTGCAGACCCATCCGAGAAAAGACCACTCAACCTTGAACACGTCCAGAGTATGTTTTACATACTGGGGTTTGGCTACTTATGCTCTTCTATTTTATTGATTTTTGAAATTTTCTGTCGACGTGAGCAAGATACAAGGAAGAAATAATTTGAGGCTTGTTAAGTACATACATGCATATACAACAGCCGCAATCCCTCTTGTAAGGGAGTGGCCGAGCCAGAGCACACAGATTCACCAGAAGCTTGTATATCACGATTATTCCTCTTACCTCCTTGGGGAATATGGGCTGTCAAAATTCCACCCACCACTCTACTTGGGTCATCCACAGGGCGAGTTGGCAAGAATCCTTTGCAGAGGACCGACAGCCGCAGCTGCTTTACCCTCACCACTTCATCTAATGGCACCAGCCCCCAAGTTATATCCAATCTTCTGTCTTGTACTTTTTTCTTTATAACCAAAGTAAGTAATCCAAAATATATTTTAACAACATGGACGAGTTGGCAAGAATCCTTTGCAGAGGCCCGACAGCCCCAGCTGGTTTACCCTCACCGCTTCATCTAATGACCCTCCCCCAGTTATTTCCAATCTTCTGTCTTGTACATTTTTCTTTATAACCAAAGTAAGTAATCCGAAATATATCTTAACAACAAGGAACAACCAAGGCAAATAAAGTTGCCAAAATTAAGTTACAATGGTATTTAAAATTATGAAATGTTTTATATACATGTACAATTAAAATTATTAAAAATTAAGGAGAGTTCGATAGCCAACAACTAAATTAACTGTGTAGGAAAATAAATAAAATCAAATAATTAATAATGAAATCTCGCTCCCTGTTTGCACGTTCCTACTGCTAGGAAATTAACCCTGCGTAAATTTTTAATCACAGAAAATACCGAACTCTTTCACGGTTCCACAAAGTACGGTAAAGAGAGAGAGAGAGAGAGAGAGAGAGAGAGAGAGAGAGAGAGAGAGAGAGAGAGAGAGAGAGAGAGAGAGAGAGAGAGAGTGTGTGTTACGTGACGAAGACCATTTCATAACAAATTCCTCAATACTTTCCTGTCATGGAAATGCATTCCAAAGAAAATTAGCAACATCTAATAACCAAGCAAATCTTGCCATGAAATATTTACAATATCTCGGACAGCACCAAAGAACAGTTATAGGTTAGAGGTCTAATGAAAGGCAGAGGCAAGGGAATGTGATAGCAATAGAACCTGACTATATGTCTACCAAACAGCCAGGTCCCAATGTCCTCTTTAAAATTTCGTGGACACAGTGATCTCCAGTCAATGGATGAATAATCAGATAGTCCTATACGAAATCACTTACTCCCAGTTAATTGCCCAATTTAATCAGTAACGACATGAAAATGATAGCTAATCCAATCCCGGTCCAGGACTAAACCAGGGGCTAGGTTATTACCAACCCCAGTCGCTACCACTGCGCAAAAACTGTGGTAATAACAGTTGTAGAGCTAAAACGGTTTAGATAAGTAGGTAGGGAGAAGTTCTTTAATCAATGAAAAGACGGCACCTTAGATAAATGTAATACACCAGTACAAAACACGTTCTGAATAGTTTATGTATTATGAATACTTTACACATTATGAATTCCTTCTAAAGTGAGTTATGGAAATATCACTGGCGATTCTGGTATGTTTTTTATGGTGTCGTAACTACAGGTCTCTATGTAGTCAAATTAGCTGTCAATTTCTTAGTTTTAGTTGAGAGGTTTCTCCTACTTATTTTTTTTATTTATTTTATTTTTGACAATAATAAAATTAGTTCCTTAACGCGGACTAATTGTGACGCGTGAAACGTAAAAAAAGACAAATTATCATCATCATCATTATTATTATTGAAACCATGAAAATAGCAGCGACTGTACATATATCTACCGTGGCTGTGGGCACAAAATTGTTGTCTCTTGTTTTACAGATTGCAGGATCTTTTTCCCACCGTGGGAGGTAACAGTACAATGTCTTAATTAGTCCCCATTCGAATGGGCATGGACACAAACATGTTGAAAAAGCGGACTAAGGTTGGATGCCAGACTTAATGTTCCGCTGAGGTTTCGAAGCCGTAATATTCACTTCCCGAATCGCGCACTCTACCATTTAGTTATCGCAGCCCCAGGAGGAAATAATTAATCATTACTAAAATACGTATACCTATTCTTATTTTATTCATTAATCTATATTCAAGGTTCATTGGAAAAGAATTTTAAGAATTAAATGTGTACAATGGCGACTATGTGGACAGGGTGAATGGTCAAGCTTCATTGTTGGTAGATATAGTCTACCACTACATACAAAAGCCATAATCCCCCTTATAAGGGGGAATGGCTGCATCAAAGGAAGAACTTTGACTCTTTATGGGAGGAAAATACAAAGGAAGGGCTTCCCAGTCCACTCGCTCAGCCCCATTTAGTCCATTTTGCCTACACGCAGTGAAACATATAGAAGCTATTTTTGCTCCCCTCCCCAGGCGCCATACTACTGGGTAGGTCATGTGTAACAACCAGTTCATTCACCTTGACGACCTTTGTGGCTAAGTGCACTAAACTCTAGGCACAAGTTCTACAGATACAAATTCGATTCTCCACAGGAGGAGGTAAATACATAAATATACAATGTCTGCAATACCCTCTTGGAGTGGCCGCGTTAAAGCACACATTTACAAGAAGCCAATATACCTCGATCACTCCTCTTAGCTCCTTAAGGATAACAGGTTGCCAAAATTCTCCACCACCACCCTGCTTTGATAATCCACAGGGTAAGTGGGCCAAAGGTAAGTGAATTTCTAATGACAAAAATACTGTAATATTGATGATTTATCTGTCAATATATAATAGCCATAATTCCCCCTATAAAGGAGAAAGCTGAGTCAAAGCCAAAAAGGCTTATGCTTTGTGAGAGGAATATACAGAGGGGGGATTCTCAGTCCTCTTGCTCCACTCCATTTAGTCGACTTTTGCGTCACGCAGGGAAACACGGAGGAGGTAATCTTTTCCCTTTTCAATTGTAATAATAATATTTTTATTACAATTATCATAATTTGTATTTGGGGCTTCTTGCACTTATAAAGTCCTTCAACTTACCTTTTCTTAGTTTTTTTTTTTATAATATAATGTACATTTATCTTAAACTTACGACTAAACTTCTACTTGGCCAAAAATATAGTAGATTGTTAAAATACTACAATATTACAATAACAGTATTACTAAATTACAATAATACCAAGTGGTTATTACTGTGCTAACTACAGTGCTATGAAAGGTAATTTTGGGGCAAATACTCAAGTAGGTTAGTCTATTATGAATTTGACAGACACCATCATCACTCAGGCTATTTATTATTTATTGACCAATTTTATTTATTTACTTATTTTTTCACTGCTTTATTTTACATATTCATTTATCAATTTGCTTATTTTTAATTTTAATATTTAATCATTCATATATTTACTCTCAACAGAGAAGTCTTTATCAGTGGACAATAATTTTGTTACTTGTAAGCAGATTTGTGCCACTTTTAATCTCATTCGAATAGGGATGGACATAGACAGATTGGAGCTGGGGAATTGAGGACGGTTAATGAAAATGCCCGTTCATTCTTTAAACGGAAAATATACAAAGGATTTATTTTTTATTTGGAAAAAAATTATAATATTGTTATTTACAAAGCTTAACATAACGATATGCTTGATGTAATGAAAATAATGATAACAGCCATAACAACGATGATAACAACAATGATGATGACGGAGGTGACAATGGAAAGGTCAAAATTGTCATACTAGAGATTTCGTAAGTTTCAAAAAATCTGTCACTATATGACCCTATATTCTGCATAGTACTAATTTCAGTACATTTCAGTACTGTACTCGTATATAATAAAGCACCGTTTTGTGTGTTACAGTTAGTCCCCAATCGATTTGGGATGGACAAACATGCTAGAGCAGGCGAAATTTAAAAAAAAAATTATAAATTGATGTAAAATCAAAATAATTCAGTAGAACGAGTCTCTCACGAGCTAAGAGTTAAAGCTATGAAAACAGAAATTGTGGCTGTGCCCTTTTTTGTTTTCTTTTTTTTTCGATCTTCTAAAGACGAGTATGCCCAACAACCCTATGTAAAGTTAAATAACCTAGTAAATTGCGAGGTTACGTTATTCTAGGTAAAGTTCAAGTAAGCTAGGTGAGGTTAGGTTAAGTTTCGTTGGGTTGGATTGGGTTAGGTGACTTGCCTTGTATATATGAATAACTCTTTTTAATAATATCCAACAATTTTTAAACGCCTGAGAGATGAAAACTGTTTAGTTTGTTATAACATCTACTGAAAATTTTAACTGAGACTACAGTAAACTGTCATCTTCCGCTCTACCTCTTGTTTGTGCAGAAGGAAGGCATAAGTGATGTACATATCACAATTAGAATAATTGAAACTTCTACTTGTCCTACATGTTCAATAATTTACATATTTGAAAATTACTGATAATTTAGTGAGGAGATATACTACTCATCAAAAAGCAAGGCATGAAGCTATAACTAGTCTACAAGGGAGCTTTCTACATTACTTATAAACAAGGAATGGAACGATTGGGCGGTGCCCTTTGGCCGCTGACGTTTAGTACAACCACATATGGCGCTGTCTGCTTTGCAATGATAGTAAGGTTCGGTCAGGTAGAGATTTGGGATTGTATTGGATTGTTTTGGTTTGGTTTGGTTTGGCTAGGTTTTCAAAATATGAAAAGTTATCACAAGGCAAATTGGATTTCGCAAAAATGGATTTAGTGCCCAAACAGCCGGCGCCAGAACGGTAGCGCTGAAATGCACCAATCCCTTAGAACCCTGACTAGAAAGATACGTATCAAAGTTTTCTAAACTACTCATATCTATAGTGCTAGGATAATGACGTTTATGCCCTTACTTAAGATGATAGGCTGGAGATGATACTCATCAAAGCTTCTTGATTTTACGGACTGAAAGCTCTATTGTCGCAGCCTCTTGGTAAAGACTCGGTAGTGCCTTCACCACTACTACTACTTATGGAGCTCTTCAAAGCTCCTCTCGTGTTGCTTAAGATGTTACCAAAGACACCTCTCTTCCACCTCGACTTCTTTAGAAGTCGTTCCTCCTCAAGTCTCTCCCGGAGGTCTGCTACAGTGTCTGGGAGGACTCTACCATTGGTCTCTGGTAAGAGGAAGACCAGAACTCCACCAAGGACACCACAACTACCGAATACAGCTGCTGGGAGCCATGTTGCATTGGCACCCTGTTAAAGAGAGGATAATAAATATAAACATCACCGGAATGTCAAATGCACGCTAGACATAATATGATATAAAATAAATGCATTTTTATATGTGATATGATGAATCATATTACTGCCGGGATTCGAACTTGGGACACATTATGAGTGTGCTAAGGAGCCGCAAATTGTACCAACGATGGGATAAAAGTACTGTATTCTCTCCAACCCATTCTGACAGTAAACATCATGCTCCCCTAGAGGGTCATAAATACCTTATTTGTGCTCCCCTGTGTGTTATAAAAGTCAACTAAATTTATGCAGAGCTGGGAAAAATGACAGTAATATAGCTCTCCACAAAGAATCACATTCGCAGTAGCTTAGTGGTAGACTGAATGACTTGGGAAGTGACTAAAGCGGGTTATTATCCACTGCAGGAAGTTAGGAATGGCATCCATTTTTGTAAGCGCCTTAATCTTTCAGTTGTAACATATGTGTATGTATTTATTTGGATAGGGACTAATGTCACACTGTATACGGCACATTCTTGGCTGAAGAGAATTAGTTGGTATTTAAAGGTCTTGCTTTCAAACAACTTGATTTGTTTCAAATCCCCAACTGTAGGAAGGGGAAAAGGACTCTCTACTGCGTCATTTACCCTGTGGATGACTCAAGCAGAGTAGTGGAGGAAACTATGGCGGCCTTTATCCCCAAGGAGCTAGATGTGACTGAGGTATATTAGCTCGTGTTGCTGTGGTTGTTCCCTAGGCTGCCTGACCAAAGAACCCCGAGCCACTAAGGAAGGCAAGTGCTGATGCTGGGATTTTCCACAGAGTTCTCAAGGAGTGAATTTTGTGTTGCTGGCATATGTGGTTGCTACTGATAAATGTGGGTGCCCTGACTCGGCCACCCATTTACAAGGGAATTGCGGCTATTGTATATGTACATATGTACATATTGTACTAAGGTGATAGTAAATAAAATAGAAATTAGGCAGTGAAAGAAAAAAATCTATGTAGATGTGTAAATATTATAAATGACGAAACACTCACCGCATAATCTGTTATAAACGGAGGTATGCTGAAACCAACATAGGCAGCTAAGGTACAGACAGTAGAACCCCAGGGTCTCAGAGTAGTAGGGAAAAGCTCAGGGACGTACAAAAAGTTGACCTTGAAAAAAAATATAAAAAGTTGTAAATATATATTTATAACATTAAAGACTGTATTGTGATAGTCTAGATGTGAAGGAATCTATCATGATTAGTATTATTACTGATAATGATGATGATGATTATAATTCATAAGCCAAGGCAACAAGTCCAGCTATAAAAAGTCAAAGACTAAACAATATAGCTTGAGCAGGGTGAGCAACTTGGTGAGGAGAAGGAGAAAAAGAGCAAAAAATTAATATCATATAAAATGGTACAACTCAGTATTGCAGTACAACCATTATTATTAGAAATTTAGCATCAAAGTTTGCTTAATTAATATGCACAGTATACTGGTATATATGTGTATAATATTAAAGACTGATTTAGATATATCTTCTACACAATTGAAATATCAGTTTATATGTGAAGGGTTCTAAGGCCTAATAGGTTTAAAGTGCACAAGCTATGGTAATTTTAAAGAAAATTTCCAAAACATCTTTTCTTACTCTAATAGAAGATTGATTTATCACATTCCAGAGTTGAGTCAATATTACTCAGACAGTTTTATTGCTAAACAGAACAATATTCTATCAAAAGGAGAAATCCCTACACGCACTCCTGTGCACTACGTGTTGATAAAGTCCCTATGCGAGCACCACATGCACTCCTGTGCACTAAGTATTCATAAGCCGTTATATGAATATCATGTACACTCATGTGAACTAAGTGTTAAGTATCATTTACAGGCTCCTATGTGAATACCATGTACACTTCTGTGCACTCAAAACTTAGTATCACTGGTTAAAGAGTATATAAACTTACTTGATAAGCAGCGCATACCAACAGATAACTTGTCAGAACAATAAGCAGACGAAGCCACTCTGAAATAGAAGTGGTTTAGTCACATTACTTTCTAATGTTGTTTGCCGGTCTATGTGTCATTATTAATCCTTATTCAAATGAGAGTTGGAGATGAAGAATTAAGCCTGGAAGCCCTTCATAACTCCCCACAGTAGGTGGAAACACGTGTTTGTCAATTCCCAAGTAAAGTGCTCTAACCACTGAGCTACTGCGTTCCCCAGCATGATTACTTTCTAATGTGATTTACCTTTAATGTGGCAGTATTAACACCATTCGAACAGAGGTGGCCAAAAACAGGCTGAAGCTGGGAAAGTAAGGCTGTATGCACCTTCTAACCCCCGCGGTGGGCTCAAACGAAGGGTATGTCAAATCCGGAGTGTCAAGCGCTCTATGCACTGCCCTACTGCACTTCTCACTTTCATTATTTGCTAGGGTTATATTTTTTCAATAAATAGAGGGTTTTCAAGTGAAAAACAGTATCTGAGAAAACAATAAATAATCATTCATTTTAGGCAGCTCATACCTTCGAAAACACCAAGTTTTCTCAGAACAAGCAAAGATAGGAGAAGGACGCCACTAGTGATAAGACAAAAAATTATGACCATCTTGCGGCCCAGTTTTTTCGTAATAGGTGCTGTCAGTGTATATGCTGGAAGCTCGGCTAAGCCCAGGAGCGCCATGTACAAAAATGGTGAACTGCAAAGAAAAGTATCCTTAAGTACTCCGTTCTAATACTATGATTGCACTCACCTTTCTTAGACTCATAGATATTACTTTTATTCCAACTGGTATGCAAGATTTGTCTTTGCGTTATACACAAACATGCATGCAATGGCCACAATAACCAATGTAAGGGGTGACCAAGTCAAAGCATACACACACCATAAATAATATACCCCAAGGAGCTGAGAGGAGTGATCAGAGTATATATCCTTCTGGTGAATGTGTGTTCGTTGACTTGGTCAAGCCAGTTAGAGGGGGGGGGGGAGGGACTGCTGTCATTGTATGTTACAAAGACAAGTCTTGCGCACCAGTAGATGTCCTCAAGAAATTTTTAAGAGTCTAAGAAAGGCAAGTTTAAACCCAGCAGTTATCCAAATAATAAAATGTTGTTTATTGTAACGTAAGTTTATGAATGAATTGTGAAGTAATAGTCATAGATGTTATTAATATTCTCCCTTTTTGTGTGTTACAATCAGTCCCCATTCGAATGAGTGGACACTGACAAGTTGGAGCTGAGGTTTTAAGGTTGGATGCCCTTCCTTAAGGGCTTGCATTGCATTCAAATTATAGTTAGGCTTCCAGTCTCACGCACTATACCACTGAGCAACCGGGTCCCATGTCTTGTAGATTAAGTATATAAAAAATTATCATTGTCAAAGTCTATTTTTTTTAAACTAATAAAACAATTATGCTTCTAACTGAAAAATTTTCAAACTAATTGGAAGAAGCACGGAAAGGGTATTTTGTTTTCGATGCGCATCGAGAGCAGCATGGCATGAGGTGGACTATGAGCATATGTTGAATAGGATGTGGTGCTTGATATAGGCTCTCTTCGATATAGAATAATTTACACCCCATTTGTATTCTCATATTCTGTTCATTTGATTATTGTACTCAAAGATGCAATCCAGCATTATTATGTAAATATTCGTACGTCTTTCATTACTAAATACTCTATTCTAAATCCTTTAGAACTTCTGTTAAGCAACATAGCCTACAAGTGTAGGGGATGGTGCTTGATAAAGGTTGTTTTGGATACAATAAAATCTACTCTAATTGTATTCTCAAATTCCGATCATATAATCAAAGGATTATGTAAAAGAGAGACAATTTCTTTTAATGTAAGCGGCAGTCATTATCTGTGGGGCAAGGTCTTCATCTTAAGTAAGGAGAGACGTATGAGTAACTGCATAATAACATTGCATTTCCACTTTGAGTTGTTGTTGTTGTTGTTATTTGCTGTTTTATGTTTTACTATTGATCCCAATTCGAATGGGAGTGGACACAGAAGCTAAAGATGGGGAATTAAAGCTGGGTGCCCTTCCTGAGGCCCCGCCGTGGATTTGAATACAGATTTGTCACTTCCCAGGTCGAGTATTCTAACCACTGCCCTACCGCTGTCCAAAGATATATTTCTGATTCAATTTATCAACTGCTTTGCAAGAGCAAATCATTCAATTATTAACATTTTCATTGCAATAAAACAGATGAATAATCAATACTGCAGAAATGATTTATGAGGGTCAACTCTTTAATACATTATAATCTAAACAGTTGGCAAAAATAAACGGCGTTTTTGGATGCCAACGAATTTACCTGAATGCACTAGAACTGAGAGGTAAACCAAGGTAAACCACGCCTTGCAGAAGCCAAACTATAAGTAAAACTATCGTCATATGTCTAATGATCTTCGTCCTGAATAGAGCCACTGGCGCGGCCCACCAAGCTCCAAAACCATCCTCTAGGCCCAACTCAGTATTTTTTGAGCATGAACAGCTCACGTCACTAAAGGAGTTAAGCCTTCCACATCTCATGCAGCTCTTGAAGTCGACAGGAGGCTTCTCAGTGAGCACTGGAGTTTTCTGGGTCCCAGAAATGGAATTACTGGTATGTCTCTGAAAGTAGTTAAAAATTAAACTGGTGAAACTCGTGGAAATGGAACGACTTGAACTATTACCCCTAGATAGATATAAAATAAATATGGTGACTTAGTTTATGAACTCTGATCAAGACAGATTGAACAAATATAAATGCTTACAGAATGTAGTGCGAAATGATGATGCACCGTTTCATGTGTCACAATTAGACCCCACTCAAATGGGGGTGGACAGACTTGTTGAAATTGGGGGGAGTAAGGCTGGATGCTTTTCTTAAAGCCAAGGGGTGGGTTTGAACCAGCGTTAGTCGCTTCTCGACTTGCGAACACTACTTCTGAGCTGCTGCGGCCCTCAGAGGCTTACAGAATGTAGTGATAAGTAATATTTATAGGAAAGTGTTCTCAAATCTCCATACATATACATGGCCCCATACCCCATAGAAGGGAGGTGGCCGAGCCAAGAAACACGCATTCGTCACGATCCACACATACCTCAACTACTCTTAGATCAGCAAATCTTCATAATACTCGGATAACATTTTATGATTAGTTATATAACCCAAAATATACTAGAACTGTTCATAATATAATACTCTTGCACGAATGGGTTATGGGTTACCCATCTATACTCATCCCCAGCTCCAACAGGTCTGTGTTCACCCCAATGAGTTGGACTAATTATGACACACTGAACAGCGCCACACTCAACTGATAAGGAAATGAAATGGTGACGTAACGAACAGTGCCTTTTGTGACGATGGGATGTGAATTAGGTTTTAAATTGGGTTATATTAGGAGGTACAAACGCACTGTTATTAAGGGCTGCAGTAGATCATTGGTAGAGCACGCAAGTCGAGAAGCGACTAACACGGGCTAGATCCCATTGAGGGGCATTTGGAAGGGCATCCAGCCAAAATCCTCCTGCTCCAAAATATTTGTGTCCGTTCCTCATTTGATGATTGATGATTCGGTTTTACGTCACGAACTCCCTTTTCTACTATGGGCTAGGACGGTTGCCTTCTTGCGATGGACTTGTTTTGGCAAATGTAATCGTTACCCTGAGTGTATGCCCTTACTAAACACAGAGTCGCGGACGCTACCATTTAGCCATTTACTTATTGCGACACATTAAAAGGTGCAAACATGTACAGTTGATATAATATAAAATCTATATATAAATCTTGATGACAGATAAACGAGTAACATCTCGAAAATAATAATTCACTATGTTCATGGTAAATCATGGTCTTTTTCTCTTAAAAAACTGCTTACTGCTGAATATATACATAATACACACAATCAACAATGAGACCACTTGAAACCACTTCGGTTGAGAACAAACAATGCCATTGTTTTACCTGATACGTGCCATAAATAAGGGCTGCAATATCAAGGTCAGGGGTCAAATTGACCTTGTTTAGCCTGGCTGCCCTTTGAAGAACTTTTACAGCCTCATCTAACTGTCCTCTAACCATAAGCCACCTTGGAGATTCGTCCACCAGACTGTAATAATAATAATAATAATAATAATAATAATAATAATAA
>JAXCGZ010000257.1:0-5000 GCA_037179515.1 Halocaridina rubra
TTACTCATGAATGGTTATCTTCTCTGAGGAACTATGGGGAATCCTTTGTCGTCGCCCTTGATATCTCGAAGGCTTTTGACAGAGTCTGGCACAAAGCTCTGTTGGCCAAACTCCCTGCCTATGGCTTTACCCCTTCTCTCTCTTCTCTAATTTCCAGTTTTCTTTCTGACCATTTTATATCTGTAGTTGTTGATGGTGCGACATCAAGCCCTTTCTCTGTTACCAGTGGTGTTCCACAGGGTTCTGTTCTTTCACCTACTCTGTTTCTTCTCTTCATCAGTGATCTTCTACAATCCCACCTTCCTCTCTTCTTCATGCCTTTGCTGACGATTCTACCCTTCACTTTTCCTCTGCCTTTTCATCACAACCTTCATTTGCTACTCATAATCAGTCTCATATCACTCTTTCTTCTACTCTCAATTCCGATTTGCAGAGTGTATCTGAGTGGGGCACTTAAAATTTAGTTAAGTTCAATGCCTCCAAGACTTAGTTTCTGGCTATCTCTTTATCGTCTTCTCCTCCTAATAACCCTATTGTCTTCAAAACTAACGCAATTTACTCTCTTAATTTTATCAACATATTAGGAATCCATATAGTCTCTAACTTTTCTTGGAGGGATCACATAATCCAGATTTCTAAATCTTCAAAAAAATTGGGGGTTCTGTTTCATTTTCGTCATTACTTTTCCTCTATACAGCTACTTAAAATCTATAAAGGTCTTATCTGTCCCTGCTAAGAATACTGCTCACACATCTGGGGTGCTTCTTCTTATACTTATCTCCTTGATAGGGTTGAATCTAAGGCAGTCTGACTCATTAATGACCCTTCTCTTACTTCTAATCTGGATTCTCTCTCTCTCTTCACATTAAGGTATCATCCTTTTCTCTTTTCTATCGCTACTACTTCCATTGCTGCTCTGATGAGTTGGCGAGTTGCATCCCTCCCCCTCTGGTGAGGCTGCATAACACTCGCCAAGCGGCCTCATCTCACAGGGACTGTGTGGAGATTTGTATCTCGCGTATTGGTCGGTGCAGCGACTGCTTCCCATCTACCTCCAGACTCTGGAACTCTCTTCCTCCTACTATCTTTCCAAATTCTTATGACCTATCTTCCTTCAAAAAGCGGATCTATCCTCATTTCAAGGCCTAATCCTCCATATCTCTAGGTCCTCTGTACTTTGACTATTTTTTCTGTCTGTCATTTTCCTTTATGTAACATTACCTCATCTCTACCTTGTCCTTAAACTATATCTTTTCCTTCGTCTTGGTGTTTTCTCATACCCGATCATGTATTGCTGAGGGCAGCATTTGCCTGTCTCAATGTCGCACTCATAAAAAATATGTATATAAATGATATTAAGTTTTTTTTTTTATGATTGTGACACCAGGAGAAGAAAAAAAAAATCTGCCCTCATCGAGCCTGTATAATTTACTTATAACCAATTTGGGAGGTATGTTTCTTTGAAAGGAAAATTTAATTGACTTTCACTCATTAGTGTAATATTGAAAGGCTATATATTGTTTGTAAGATAAATGTTATTGATATTCAATTATCTACTAACTACATCACTTATAGTCGTATGTTTTGGAGAGTCGACTTCATTTGTAAGAGAAATGCCACACACACACACACACACACACACACACACACACACACACACACACACACACACACACACACACACACACACACACACACACACACACACACACACACACACACACACACACACACACACACACACACACACACACACACACACACACACACACACACACACACACACACACACACACACACACACACACACACACACACACACACACACACACACACACACACACACACACACACACACACACACACACACACACACACACACACACACACACACACACACACACACACACACACACACACACACACACACACACACACACACACACACACACACACACACACACACACACACACACACACACACACACACACACACACACACACACACACACACACACACACACACACACACACACACACACACACACACACACACACACACACACACACACACACACACACACACACACACACACACACACACACACACACACACACACACACACACACACACACACACACACACACACACACACACACACACACACACACACACACACACACACACACACACACACACACACACACACACACACACACACACACACACACACACACACACACACACACACACACACACACACACACACACACACACACACACACACACACACACACACACACACACACACACACACACACACACACACACACACACACACACACACACACACACACACACACACACACACACACACACACACACACACACACACACACACACACACACACACACACACACACACACACACACACACACACACACACACACACACACACACACACACACACACACACACACACACACACACACACACACACACACACACACACACACACACACACACACACACACACACACACACACACACACACACACACACACACACACACACACACACACACACACACACACACACACACACACACACACACAGAGGGGATGGGGCCTCATTAAGATTGTTATACACAAATGCTGATGGATTAGCTGGTAAGGCAGTAGAATTAAAAGATAGGATTCACAACAGTAAGGCAGATATAGTAGCAATTACAGAGACTAAGTTGAGTGAGGACATAAACAGTGTCACAGTTTTTCCTAAGGGCTTCAGAATACTAAGGGTCGAAAGATCTGAGAGGACTGGTGGAGGGATAGCACTGCTCATAAGTGAGAGGATTCAAGTTGAAGAAATAAACTTGGCTATAGAAAGTGAGTTCAGGGAATTTCTTGTTGCTCGCATAAATACTGGGTCAGAGAGCATTATAATAACTGTTGTATACAACCCACCAAGGAACCAAAATAGGCTTGAAATTTATGAGGAAAGTCATATAGGTACGATTGAAGTCATAAACTCAGTTGTTAACATGGCGCGGGAGAAAAAATGTAGGATTTTGATTATGGGAGACTTTAATCATAAAGAGATAGATTGGATAAATCTTGACCCACACAGTGGTGAGGACTCATTTGGGGCAAGATTCCTAGATTGCGTACAAGGGAATTTCCTACACCAACATGTAATGGAACCAACAAGAGCCAGGGGTGGGGATGAGCCATCACTACTTGATCTAGTGTTCACAGATAATGTGTTGGATATTGAAAATATTGAGTATGAACCACCAATTGGAAAGAGTGACCACTGTGTGTTGTTGATGGAGTATATCATTGAAGACATTCTTCCTGAGAGTAGAGGCACTGAGGACATGAGGAGGAACTATCCGAAAGGAGATTACATCAAAATGAATGAGCTTTTTGCAGTTATTGACTGGAGAACCTTATTTTACAACAAATCTGTACAAGAAATGTATGACATCTTTTGTGAGAAATATGGGAAGATAGTAGATTGCTGCATACCTGTCACCAAAGTAGGTGTAATTCATGCCAGAGAGAAATGGTTCGATAATGGGTGTAAAAGAGCTAAGGAGTGGAGAGACAAATGCTGGAAAAGGTATAGGAGGAGAAAAAACATAAATGCCTGGCAAACCTACAAAAGAGCAAGAAATGACTACCTAAGTAAAAGGAGAGAGGCAGAGAGAGATTATGAGAGGGACATCACCAGGAAGGCTAAAGAAAATCCCAAGCTTTTCCACAGCTTTATCAGAGGAAAACTGAAGGTAAAAGAACAGGTTTTAAGGCTAAAGAGAGCGGATGGAAGCATCACTGAGACGGACGAAGAGATCTGCAAAGAATTGAACAAGGAGTTTCAGTCAGTATTTACAGTAGAAAATACCCCACCCCCTCAGATTGCAGTGATAGAAGCTCAAGGGCCGGTATTAGAGAACATCAACCTTACAGCCACAGAGGTATGCAAAGCGCTGATGGATTTAGATGTTCATAAAGCTACAGGTCCTGATGACATATCCCCTCATGTGCTTAAAAAATGCGCAAACACAATATCAGTGGCACTAAGTATCATATTTAAGGAGTCACTGGAGTCGGGGGAGATTCCAAGATGCTGGAAACAAGCAAATGTGATACCTATCTTCAAAAAGGGAAGGAGGGATACGGCTCTGAACTATAGACCAGTTTCCTTGACCAGCATAGTTTGCAAACTTATGGAGAAACTACTAAGGAAACATATCTCTCTTCACTTGGAATCCTTCAACTTTTTGTCAGTGAGGCAACATGGCTTCAGAGAAGGAAGATCAACAGTAACAAACTTATTAGAATTTTATGATGAGGTAAGCCAAATCTTACAGGAAAGAGAGGGCTGGGCAGATTGCATATTCCTAGACTTCCAGAAAGCGTTTGACACTGTTCCACATGGGAGACTTATTAGGAAGCTGCAATCAATGGCTAGAATAGGTGGAAATGTCTTGGAATGGATAAAAACTTACTTAGAAGGAAGGGAACAGAGGGTTAGAGTAAGACACTCAGTGTCTGAATGGAGAAGAGTTAGTAGTGGAGTTCCACAGGGTTCAGTTTTAGGGCCACTTTTGTTCCTTGTATATGTAAATGACCTACCAGAGTCTGTAAATTCATTCATGAATATGTTTGCAGATGATGCAAAGATTGTGAAGAAAGTAAAAAACGAGAACAATGGTAGAGAACTTCTGGAGGATCTAAATAATCTGCATGAGTGGTCAGAAAAGTGGCTAATGAAATTCAATACCTCAAAATGTAAGGTAATGAGAATGGGTACAAGTGCAAGAAGGCCCAAGCTTGACTACTCGGTGGCTGGAGTACAACTTCAAGAGACAGAAAATGAGAGAGATCTAGGAGTAAACATACTGGCAGATTTGTCTCCAGAAATACATATAAATGGCGTAGTAAGGGCAGCATATGCATTCTTATCAAATGTAAGGGTAGCCTTCAGGCACATGGA
>JAXCGZ010000257.1:17500-62500 GCA_037179515.1 Halocaridina rubra
TACTAGGAGTAATAAAGTATTATTAAGAATAATGTTGGATTTTGGAGTCTGACGTTGCATATCATTACAAAATTATTCTGTATAGATATGCTGTTAGAAAAACCAGGCATAGTTTGTCAGTAATCTAATCAATAGTATCAGTATAAAATTAAGTCGTTTTAAATCTTAGTTTTTTAGGCTTTAATTGTATTGGTATTGTCCTGAAAGTATTTTTCTTTTGAACAGAGAAAATTACCTGCCTATGCCAGAGTAAAGCAGACAAGAGTCCCTAATGCCTATGACAAAACAGCTCTTAGATTGGAAATAGGGGATCTTATTAAAGTTACGAAAATGAATATAAATGGGCAGTGGGAAGGTGAATTAAACGGAAAAGTTGGCCACTTCCCCTTCACACATGTAGAATTCATCGACAGTGAAAACTCAACGGACGGAGAGCTAAAATAAGTTTGTGTGACTGAATCATCAAACATATGTTCATTGATTTTTTATTTCTATAGGAATAGTGTATGGATGCTAGTAGTGCATATGAACTTCATATGAAAGTGATATGGTGGGCATCTCTCTTTTTATTGGTGTACAAAATGAATAAAGGTTGTAGTATGTGTGCTCCTTGAGGTGTGTCATTTATATGCTTACTCTTCAGATACAGTAAACCATGTAATCAGTTTTATAAGCACTTGTCACCTCAAAGTAACAGATCACCAATTTTTTTTAATTGAATTTTTTCTAAGCATTTGCATATTTATCAAGTTTTGATTGCACTACTTTCTTACAGTTCATGATTATTGGTAGAAAATCCAGCAGAGACATTATCCTAAACCTGGATTGAGCATGAATATTATAGTGGGGTGTGGGAGAAAGAATACGACCTCTGTAATCTATCTGATCTGTAATAGGCAACTAACAGGTTGGCAACCAGTCCTAATGTAAACTAAATTAGTTCTTTCCTCAGCACAACCTCAAGGTTAAGTGAGGGGTTGGCTAGGATAGGATGGAGTTCAAGCTCCTAGTTTCATAGTTTTGGTTGTGCCACCTGCTAGCTAATGGAGAACAAGAATTGTTTATTATAAGAAGTGAAGTGGCATTCCTATTGAAGTAAACTATGTACTTGATAACTATGAAGTTTGTCTTTTATGTAAATTCTTGTAATATATTCGAAATTTATAGCAAGAAGGTGATATTTTTAGTGTTTACATAGAAATACAAGCATATATTAATGCATGGTTACACTCAGTTACACAGTGACTTTATACAAAATTTAGCTCTTACAAATTTTAATGTGTAAACTTGTACACATGCTGTGAAGAATAGAATTTTAGTGACTTTGGCTTCAAATATTTTATGATAATTATACTTCTAATTCTTGGCTGTCTAGCCAAAAATTATATTTTTGGTTTACTGTTACACTGGTGTGCATGGTATCCCCCCGGTAGAGTTCTTGTAATTTTTGTCATTAATATAATGAAATGCATTTTCATTACTTTCTTAATGCCTTACTGGTAAAAGACTGAAGCAGGTAATAGAATGTTATGCAGTGAATAATTCTGACCACAATTTCTGATTCATTTAATATTAGGAGTGCAAAGCAACATACCTTGCAAGTACTTGTATAACACTGTCATGCATAGACTTCTTCCTGCTTAAGTCTTACCAAATGTATATTTCTTTTTTATGAAAGATTTTAAATATATTTTTATGTAAATAATAGTAAGATGATAAAATCACACATCTTTATAAGTTTAATTTCAAAATCAGTAAAAATGATGAAGTCCTCGGAAACTTTATGTGAAATTTAGGATGAGGAACTATTATTTTCCAATTAGGTCTTTACTTGAGTTATTTCTGTGTTTGCTTCCTAATAGCTTTTGCTTTTTAACTGAGGAAATAGTAAAGAGGATACTTTAAAAGGTATCATTATAATTTACTCTCTTGGGTGTTATCATTGCATCTAAGAATATTCAGTATATGGGGTTGACTTCCAAATGAAAGCAGTTTCCATATGCGACTCATCTGTGACTCTGCAACCTTAGTAAGTGCAAGGCATGCCTAACAGTTACTGTGAGTTAACAGTTGATGTGATGTTTGCAAGTTTTAAATAATTTTAATGCTCATTTCTGGTTATTCGTCAAAAGATTCAACATATCAGGTTGGCTAATTGCAGCTCTTGCGTTCCCACCCTTTATTTTTCCTAATGCGTTACACAACAGTCTTGCCAAAAAGCTTTAGTGTAGTGTTGTAATTCTGATTGGTACACTTTTGCATGTCTTTATTTTAAAATGCATTTACTTCTCGTAGAAGGACTGTTTTGCTCTCTCATCACTGGGTATTGTTTATTATTTTAGTTTAATTATTATTTTTTTCAAGAATTCATTGTAGGGACTGTTTTCTAAAATTTCAATAAAATGAAGGATACCTTTGCAAATTGAAAAAGTTGTATCATATATATGATTATTTTTGTTTAATTTCTACAGATTAATTGTTCATTTTTCAAAATGGAGAAAAGAGGGCTGATTAGTAAATTAATTTTGCTTGTACCTTAACAGGTGTCATTATGGACATTGTTTATGTTCATTGGTTTTATTATATTATATATGATATTTAAAAATTGCCAATTGTATTTAGAACAAGTGTATTTTGTTTGTTTAAGCATATGGAAAAAAAAGAGTTGGAAGAAAGTCATTGAATGGCAGTCACAGATTACAGCTGTTCTCTTGCCTGCTACTTAGGAGCAAGGCTGATTGATAAATTTAGGAGAGCATATTTTTATCAGTAATAATTTTAGTTGGTGCATATTTTGTTTGTTGTTACTCTGTGGGCATTAACATTAATAGTTGTGATACTCATATTGAAAGCCAAAGTTCTCTCCAAAAACTAACTGGATGATTGTAACATATGGAGAGGTTTTACAGATTATTTTATTATCCGGTCTTTAACTGTAGTGACTGTTATACTTACATTCGTGTTTATATAGTTTAGAGCAAGTATATAAGAAAGATTTGCAGAATGAGACCTGTCACACCCCATAAGGATAAACGTTTCTTTTGCAAATACAAAATTGTGGCTCACTCTGCTTTTGAGGCCTTGATTTTCAAGGAGGCTGTTTTCGCATGTTCTGGAATTTATTCAAAAAGCATTTTTCAATATGCTTTTCAGACTGGTACAGTAAATTTCTCTTAGTTTGCTTAAAGGTATGCCCAATTTCAAGTTGATATCCTTGATTTCCTCTGTTATCTGTTATTTAAGCTATTATAGAAAATCACTTTCATTTATTTCTCAAAAGAGAATCAGAAAATTAAAATGAGTAAATGCAAACAACTGTTAGTATAAGTGATGATGACAGGATATATTGATAGCTTTCCTGTTATATGGAAAATGTGACCATCATTTTACTGTCTGAGTTTATGCATATTGCATGAAACAGAATTCTTGTGTAATATATCTATACATATATTTTTTTTATTGTAATTTAAGATATGTGAATATTGTAAGAATATATGTTCTGTAGGGTATTTTTTATTTTATCTTAAGGGTTATCTGATTATTACGCTGTTGTATACATTGTAAGTTGTAACTGTATATATGGTAGTTGAAAATAGATAACCTATTTTAGTAAGGCAAAAGGAATTCTTGCAAGTTAGAAGTGTTTGTTTTGTAAAAATTACACAATAAGGTAACCATTTTAGGTTATTCAAGAAACCTCTTTTTATAGCAATAGTGTCATATCCATACCTTTTATAATGCCATTTATTTTTGTAGTTCTGTATGGAAATTGGTGCCAAGTAGTTAATTGCTATTGGAGTATGTATGCATTTTTACAAAAAGAGCAATTGCCTTATTAACTTCAGTTTGTAGATATGAATAGAACATGTTTAGAAATTGATATGTCAAAGACTGTACATGCAGTATGAGTTGCATGTTTATATGACTTGAATCCTTATTATGGACAAGTTTTTCCAAACTATGAATGCACACACACACATAAGTTCATTCAAGGCAGAATTCTGTGTTCTGAGAGTTAATATGTTTTATGTGTGTGAAAAAAGTTACTTCACCTTAAAAGCTATTTCCCTCTCTGAATATAGTTCACTTTGTTATGATTAAAAGTTTATGCTACAGTGACAGCATTTTGCAGTATTCAAGCTACAACGAAATAGCTACATTTAATTCCTCTACTAACTTTTAGTATAGCACCTTGTGAAAAGCATAGGTGCAGTAATTCTTCATGATTCTCTCTACTGGCTCAGCAAGTCTTAGGAGGATTAAATTCCCTCCCCTTCACATCCTCTGCTAATGTACAGGTACACAGAATTGAATATGATTTTCTTGATGTAACATGAAACCTTAAATCTTCTGCTGAAGATATTCTAAATATTTCGTCCATTTTTAATCAGGCTATCACATTATTTTTAATGGATATCAAGGAACCGATAGTCAAGATGTCTGTTATTGGATGGTTGCAATCAACTTTGTATAGTATACATCTTAGTGTGAATTCAAAGAGAATTTTCTGTTTTATATGTCCAGTAAAGAGCAGTATTAACAAATCTTGAAGCAGATACACAAAAGATTACAGTTCTTGTTTGGTATTTAATAGAAATAAATAAAAAAAAAACAAGTGTTGTCCAACTTGATATATTGTCGTCTCTAACATCATCAGTCCTCATATGAAATATATTTGATCCAAAAGTTTGTTACGTGCTTTTGAAAGGAGAATCATAATTGATGAAAGTACAGTCTTTATTCATCTTCTGTAATGACTGCATTTATATTTTAGGTATGTGAACATTCACCTATCAATATTTTTTAAATACAGTATGTAAGTGATGTTCCTGTAATGACCACACACTTATTTCGGATATGTGAACATTTACCTTTCGGTATTTTTCAAGCATTATATTTGATGTTCAGTTGTTCATACATTTACTTTACAGAATTTTCAAGGAAGTGTACTTGAGTAAAATGCAGAATGTTATTACGTTGCTCATCACATAAAGTAATTTTGATGTACTGTACGTTAAAGATTTTTTCTTGTTTCCAAGTACTTAGCATGGTCATACATTGTAGTTCCATTAAAGTCTGCAGGTCTTTACATGACAGGAAAATTTAGATAACTAAGTATTCGGTCTTAACTCTTCCCTTAAACCCTTCTGTAGGAATTCCTTATCATCTTCTCTGGTTACGTGTAAAAAGTCGCATTTTGTACATGCATATAACTCGTACACCACAACCCGACTTTAGTCTTGCTGATATCTCTGTGAGTCATCAATAACGAATGCACTAGTATCTTAGTTATGTGTACTTTCATATATTAGTTTGTTTTGAAAATGTAGGTGATGTCCAGAGTTATTTTTACATATATACAGTAGTACTGTATAGGATAGATAGGTTTAGAAGTTTTGAAGTATTTACAATATTTCAGCTTTACCCTCTTTCCATATTAAAGTTACAAAATGGTGATAGATCGCGTTCGTGATTAAATTTGCAGGTGTTTACATGCCATGAAGAGTAAATCTTGAAGTTTTATGGAGTAACTTTTCTTACATACAATATTATTAATAATAATAATATTGAGTATTACCATTTCTAATAATGAACTGTATTTAATGAATTACTGGAGTGAAACAACACTTATTACAGACAGCCTTAAACGTACATATACATACAGGGGGTCCTCAACCAATGTTGCAGTCTTGTACTTGCTTAATATGCAAATATGGCACTGAAATTTGGTAAAAAATTGTCTTCAGATCTGTAATTTTTTTTTTAATTTTAGATTTTAACATTTATAGACATCTTGATTACTTCTGAGGCAGTTCCTTCCAGTTTGAGTAATACTTAAGGTACCGGTAATTACACACACTTTCCAATTCCACATACGTTTTGAAAATTAAATTGTCTTGTATTCAGCTTTAGCATCAGAGGTTTTCAGTAGATATGCAGTTTATGATTTGCAATGGTCATTTAGGAGCCCTCCAATTTTAACTGGGGAACAAAAATCTTCAAAATAAAGGCATTTGTTGCCAACTTGCTTTGAAATACATGCTTAATGGTGATGGTTGGTAGTAATTAACTCATGTTGGGAATGACATCTCGAAATGATAGACATGTAGCTCTGCACAGTCAGCAAATGCTGTAATGCTCAAATGTATGTACTGTGATTAATTTTTTTTCTTGTGAATGCACAAGTTACTAGCATCCTCCACTTGTAACATGCAAGTCCATCTCATAATTCCACTTGCATATTCTTCCTGTCTTATGGATAATAATTAGTTTGCAGTTGTATCATATGCTATTAAATCAGTTACAGTAGAGCATTTTTATTGAACCTGTATCTCTCTTATTGTCATTCACTCTCAGCCAAAATGTTGTTTCTGGTTGGTGTGATTCTTTAATATTTATAATTATTTTCAGTATAGCATTGAGATGTCGACAACAAATCATAATAAAAAGGTGTAACGTTCGTTTTATGAGGAATTAACGTACGTTAATTGTCTTTTGGGTCTTCTTTTCAGCTTTTTAAAAGTAAGACAGGGTCAGAAATATTAAGAAAAAGGCTATAATGTGTTCTGGATATTCATTGGCATAAAGTGCCTGACATTGATAGTGAGGTGCTGAGGAGCATGTTGCGATTGTATGGTATGGGAGGAAGTCTGCTGGGAGCAGGCAAAAATGTTAAAATTCAATACTTGTAGTTGTGTGTGTAGAACTCTGCAATGGTGACCGAAATGGCTGGATGTGGTTGGATTTATGAAGCAGTAGAAGTAATTCAGCTACAGATGTTGGGGGCCATGGCAGATTGGCTGTGCACTGTTTAAACTGAGATTCAAGCATTATGGTGGGGGAGGGATAATGGTAATCACAGGTAAGGGATTGGATGAATGGGTCTTCTGATTAGGTCTGATGCAGCCATCTCCTGACAAGGGGCATGGTAGCTTAGCATATAGATGGCGATTTCTTATTTACTTTTCTAAGAAGATTAAGCCATGGTCCCTAGCATCTTTCCCAATATTTTTTCCATCATTTAAGGTAAGTGTTGTATATCAAACAAGAGAGTTCTTTTATAAGCAAGATATATTTCAAGGATAATCTCATTAAAGTTGTAAAGAGTTCAGTACATAAGTTCATTTGTAAGTTAAGATGTTTACAGAAAAAAATTATGAACTATACTTTATGATTTGATTTAGCCGATACATTCAGGATAAAACTGTGTTTCAGTCAGCATTACCTTAATGACCTTACAGTGTGCTACATAGTGCACTATATTTTGTATGAGTCACAGGCATCATTAATAAAAAGTATTTCAAGAAATTGTCAAAGAATATCACAACTATTACCATTCTAGTAAGCTGGGAGCTAATCTCCATAAATATATTAACATTTCCCCAGAACCATAGCAAGTAAAGCCATTCTTACATACATGCCACCTTCTGCTTGCCGAAAGTAGGCTGCCCTCGGATCAGTATCGAATTCGGGTGATATCTCTTGATTTCTAGGTAATGGATGGAGCACAATCATTTTCCGCTTCGCATGTGTCATTAGGTGTGGTGTCACTATGAAATGTCCACAAGCCTGAGGGGAAGAATGTTGAAAACTCACCACTTCATACACAAAGTACATATTATTATGCTGAATAATTTTACCAACATTATTTTTACATTCTTTAAAGAAAGATGGCAATAATATGATGACAGTATAGTGCAGATTAATTTTCATGCCAATATATTAACTGTTGAAATTATTAGTTAATATTTTATATGCTTTTCAGATAAAGCAAATTATATCAATTATCTTTCCGTCACATTATCAAGTAGTTTTTTGAATATGATGGAATTCTAACCGTGTAAAATTTGTTTGTACTATGATCATGTCATTAATGGAAGACAATGGTTTATAAAGCAATATTTATTATGAAACTGCAATAAGTATACCAAGAAAGGAATATGATTTACAGTACATGTGTGTGCGTAATTTGTAATATTTGAATATACTTGGTAACGATTACATCTGCCAACACAAGTCCTTCGCAAGAAGGCAACCATCCTAGCCCTTGGTAGAAAAGGGAGTCCATGATGTAAAACCGGAACAACAATAACTTAGTATATATGTATAAAAGATAGGATTACGATGGGCAGTGAGGAGGAAGTCCTACAAATGCCGAAGGATACATGACCTCTATTGAAAATTATAAAACTTGTGAAGACAGTAAGAGCAAGTCTGGGAGAATGTTCTGACATGAATACTATGCTTTAAGAAATGGGTGTTCCTTCCACTCTTTAATCTGCATATGCATTTTGTATCAAAAGTGGAGGTATGAATTTAGGATAAAGGGACTAGAATGATGAGCAATGTAGCGAGAAACAGGTAGGTGTTTCTTCGGACACTTCCTTAGTTGTTAATCCTGTAGCAGAGTTACAAAGACTGTTGCAAGAGCATGAGAGCAGGAAGACCATATTTATCACAAAAGATTACCATGACAAGATACAATCAAGATGGGATAGAGGGTGGCAAAGAAGTTGTTAGGTTTAAGAGTAGGGTTGTCAAGGAATGGACACAGATTTCATACTGGAACGTGTAATATGTGCTTGAATTACTGAGTAATGCGTAGAGGATTTACCTTTTACTACAAACGAAGTCTCAGCACCTCAGCTGATATAGATGTGAAAAAATGGACCCTGGGTTAGAATGTAATTTAACGTATATCTGAGGTACTTGAGAAAAAGTGGTTTAGCTGAATATGTGGAGTTATATGGCTCCATTTGGTAAAAGAAAGAGGGAGGAGGAAAAGTCAAGAAAGGAGACCGTTGATTGCCTAGCTGGTACAAAAAACCTAGAATGGATGGATGAAGAAGTCGATAACTGAAAGGTACTTTTTGGACTTTTGGATCAAGCATAGCCAAGCACGAGATCAAGGGATGAGAGGGTTCTTTGGAGAGGGGAGGTGTTTGCATCCAAAATTTACAGTCTGTGAAAGATAAACAGGAACTGCATAAACTTGTACATAAAACCAATGAGCAGCAGCAAATTCCTTGTAAGCCAGGTAAACTAGGAAAGCTTGAAGCATGTTCCAGGTAAATTTGTAAGAGATAGGATACTGCAGAAACTCATAAAATCAATGACCATTTTACAAGTTCCTGTAAACAAGATAAATTAAGGTATCTTGAAGAATAGTTGAAGGAAATGTATATATGCTTTGTACATTACAGGGGCAAGTAAAATGAATATCTATGGTGATGGAGTGAAAAGAATTCCATCTTTTTAATCCCAGTATGTCTACAGCAATCTAAAGGGAATAAGAAAGTAAAGGCTGGCAATCTTTCCCTTTCTGAATTTCTCTTTACAATGACGAAAGAGGCAAAAAAGCACAGTATAATAAATATTGCTGACTAAATATTTTTGTTGCTGCTATCTTTCCCTTAGCTGCCTAGCCGAACAGCCCAGAGTTCCTAAGTAAGCAAAGCCTGAGTTTTCCTGCAGAGCTCTCAGGGAGTGTATGCTGTGTTTTGGCATAAATGGTTGTGTGAGGTGCAGTCTTCCATAATGATTGATTGTATGAGGGGACGTATCACATCCTTGATTGGCATCATTAGCGGAATCATCCAGTCTCTTCCTTTTGCTCAAAAGGGCCAGGTGATGTAGACATCGCAGCCTGATCAGGCGGATTTTGTCCTCGCAGGATATGAAAGTTTCAATACAATGAATGTTGGGAGGCTGATTATGCAGCTGTGTGTTGTCAATGAGTGACCAGATGGGGGGGATTGATTGTAGAGGCTGGGTTGGGGTAGGCGAGGGAACGTATATTTGTCTCTGATAGCGTGTGCTAGGTGTTTGTATTAAACTTCCATGTAGTGTAGCGGATGGCGTTGGTTTTTGGAGTCTGTAGCAAGTATCTTTATGTCTTTCATGATGACGATATTTGACTTACAGGGCTTTAATATCAATTCTGTTTATATTTATTGACAGTGATTTATTCCATAGGATATGGTTCATCATAAATAGTTAGGCACTCATAGCCTACAAAAGAAAAAATCTCTTGCAGCAGGGATTTATTGTATCTTAAGTCTGTTCTTTTCTCTTATCTTTTTCTGTACTGCACAAAAAAAACAAAGGGGGTTTCTCAGCGCCATAATGCCCATCTATTTTCAACCCTAAGACAACAAGGGCTGAAAAGATTATAATTTCATTCTCTATAAGCCACCAAATATTTCATAATCAGTAAGATTAACAAAGCAAAGAAGTATTTAAGTTTCGGAGTAAATATTTTGTTCCCTGCCACTTTCGAGGCATTATAAGGCATTTAGTTACCGGAACCTTGTGTTTATAGCAAGTTATATAAGATAACACTTTTTCTGTTTGAATTACTAGCTTTCACTGCAAATATAGAGGTTCAGAAAACTCACCCTTTCATATTCCTCAAGAGTTGCAAACCTCTCCTTCTGAATTCGAGTCATGTAGAGAACATCTGTGTCAGGTAGAGCTGCTTCTAAGCTGCTGAACTCCTCCTATTAAGAAATAGTTTGATTTAAAGAGATTAATTACAAGTAATAATTTATTTTTTTCTGCTCTGAAAGGTCTAACAAGGAAACCCTTCCATTTGAATATTACTTCGAGAATATTAAAAAAAGATATTCTATAAATCTGCCTGACGAGTAAAGAAAGCATTTGTGAAGAAAACAAAAGAAAGTACATCTAAAATATCCTGTATCAGCAAGTCAAAGAGAAAACTTCGGTAGAAAAATCTAGGTGTTTACTTAATGTGAATTATATTTAATTCCATAAATATGACCAAAAAAATAAAAAGCAAAAAATATCAAATTTATCAACATACCTGATGAATGCCTTGTGAAGCAGCATACTGCGTAATATAATCTGGCATACCTAGGCCAGGAGGTGTTACATATCTAAGCTGTACATTGTACAATGTCAGGAGACGAGCTAGAGAATGGACAGTTCTACCATGCTTCAAATCGCCAACCTATGAAGAGGGTGGACATTAATTCAGTTAACCAAAATTTTGCAAAGTACGATGGAATAGAATTCCATCACAACACATAATATGAAATTTAGAACATTTCCACAATAGAAATTTCAAATATGTATCAAAACCTCATATATTTGTAGATTATCTTTTAGGATGAATGAATTCCACTTTTTGAAACATATTCGATAGAAGACTCACCATAGTAATAATTAGCCCATTAACGGTTCCAATCTCTTCCCTGATGGCAAAGATATCAAGTAAAGCTTGTGTTGGGTGCTCTCCAACACCATCACCTGCATTAATAACAGGTCTTGGGCTAACTGCTGCTGCACGCTAAGAAAAAATTAATTTATATAGAAAAATATAAGGTAATTTGCGACATTACATCTACAAAACCAGTGTTATAATTTCATATTTTAGCTCTATTAATCACTGACAAAATTCACTCATACAAAAAAAGTGTCAGGACATCTGTGAAACGTCTAAGTGACTACAATGTCTGCAAGAAGGCAAATGTGATAGAAATTTTGCCATCATTTAACCTAATGGCCAGTTTACAAAGTTCTACATGTGAAAAATAAAACTAACCCGTGAACAAGCTGTTAATTCTGAATATTTACTTGCTTGAACATTTCCACACCACATTCAAAGTGAACAGTACAATCATAAATACTGTTATATTTGTAAATAATTTCTAATATACTCTGCTTGTTATATAAAGTGAGAAAGTGATTGATCCCCTGTGGTAATGATATATAAAAAATACGGTCCTTGTATTTCCTTAGGGATGGGAAGGTTGTAGTCATTCTATAAGCTATCCAGGATATTAGTTGAGAAAAAAAACAAGAAAGGACCTTATCATTTTCTCTATCTACAAAATTAAAAAAACTCTTAGTCACTTCTAGTGAAAAACAATGATATATGCAGACGGATTTTCTCCCCATACAAGGATTATCCCTTCGTCTCATCATACCATATGAAGGTATAAATGGATATCTTATTCTCCTACCCCTAATCGTAATTCTGATATTGTAGTAACTGAATAATTTGAGGAGGGTCCTTGAAATAAAAGTGATGTAATATCTAAGATTAAAAATTGTATGAGGTCACAGAAAATTATGTATTATACGTACAGCCACAGCACCAGGTTCTGGATGCCTTATGACAACAACATCTGCATAGCCTGCCATCATCATCACAGAATCTGTAAATAAGTTATAAATCTGAACAAAAACAAATCAATTATACATCAACCAGTAAAAATAGAGATGAGAGAATTACAATTAATAAAGCCATATCTTTAGAAGTTCAAGCATTGATAAGGGAAATGATACTTGCACTCAAGGTTTCCATATAAATATATTATCTAAATTTCTCCAAATCAATAATCTTTGAGTTTATAGGTTAAATAGTATATTTTGTAAGCTTTGTGAGAGATCAGCAAAATGATAATACACTACTGTTTGATGTACTACTCTTTATATACTGTTAAAATGCAATGGAGTCATTTGTTTTTTCATAGTTTGCATAAAGAGGTGATATATTTTGAAAACAAATAACAAACAAATATTTAAGTTCTCTAGGTTCCAAGGAATACAATTTGGTTCGTAACGATTGACTGCACACAAGAATAGTATAGAGGAAACTAAAATAACTTGCACATATTTACCTTCTAAGGATTCACCTTTCTTGACTGATGAGGTATTTGTGTCCATAGTAATTACACGACCTCCAAGACGTTGGAAAGCTGCTTGGAAACTGCAATGTGTACGTGTAGAAACTTCATAAAACATTAAAGCCATCAGCTTCCCCTGAAAAAAAATTCTGGTTGTATAAGTAAATTCAAGATTAAGTTCATGGAGTCCCTTTGCATTATATTCATAACAATCTAGTTGGCAGTCATGACTAAATGAAAAAGCAAATAAAAAAATAATTCACATTCACACATGACAGTATTATTAATTTACCTGTATATACACTTTTATTTTTCCTTAAACCTGAAGTATATCAGGCCTATGTAAAAGCATGTTTCACGGCTTAGTTACAGGTTTCCCTGATTGTCCAAGACTGCTTCCTCTCTCACTCCTTCATATAATACTTGTTACTCTGGTGACCTTGCCTTGCATATTTTGCACTAATGAAGTGCTAATTAAATTTTTTTAAAAAGGAGAGCAGCACACAAAGAAACTTCAAACTTATAAACCATAAGAAACTTGTCTTGTTAAATCTAGCATCAAAGTGTTTGAGGAGAAACAAGAAATGAATCTGAATTCTTATTATAAGAGTCGACTTACCTCTAATATTTTTTCCATACCAGCCTATGCAGCATGAAAGTAAAAATCAAGTCATATCTTGACAAGCAAGAATACCTTAATTTGAAAAAAAATAATGTGCTATACATTTAAGCTACAATATCCGCTACATAATGACGAATGACTTTTTTTTCTTCTTTACACAGTTCACTGAATCTTTAGTTTTGTTACAACTCCCTGTGTGTCATACGAGACGACCACACTGTATAGGGGAGGAAAGGATTTTCAATCCTTTCCTCCCTATATATTTCTTACCACAAAATAGCTATTGGAAAAAGATTGGGGATGTGGAGGTATGGTGAAACCTTGCTGCCTTGCTTTCTCAATTCCTTTATTTCACCCTGCTAGCTTCAATATGTCACATTGAGAAAAAAGCTTGTAACTGAAGAAATTACAAAATATTCAGGTGTTTCACCCTACTAAACAATTAGTCAATCAACTGCAAGTAATGAATGTTACTACTTATTGGCCTTGAAAATATATTAATAACATAAAATACGAAAACTCTTTACTACCTTCAGTATATGTTCAAGAGGCCTCTCCTTGTTTATGCACACCCTGAATGTTTGAGCTAAGTTGAAGATATTGTGCAACTGATCTTTATTAGTACCTTGTACACTTAGAAGATGCTGTCCCTGAAAAGGAAGAATATCATGGTTACATTAATTTAATTTCAGTTTACTATATGCATATTAATGATTATGTTTTGACTGCAATTTTATAAAAGTAAATATACACACTGAATGTTAATTGTAGCATTTTTTCCATCTTGAATGGTTAAGAGTAGAGCATGACCCTCAAAGATACACTCCTCAAGAGTTAGGAGTTTATGTTAAGAGTAATAACTTCTGGCAGAGAGATTTTTTAATTCTGTGGTAGAAGCTCTCTCCACAGACACTCTGCAAAGAGGATATTTGAGGCATAGTGTTTTGAGACTTGTGTAAATTATGCATCCCTCTCTCTAATGCTATGCTCATATGTTAAGTATCCAGAGATACTCGTTCTTTGTATATATATACATACAGTATATATATATATATATATATATATATATATATATATATATATATATATATATATATATATATATATATATATATATATATATATATATATATATATATATATATATATATATATATATATATATATATATATATATATATATATATATATATATATATATATATATATATATATATATATATATATATATATATATATATATATATATATATATATATATATATATATATATATATATATATATATATATATATATATATATATATATATATATATATATATATATATATATATATATATATATATATATATATATATATATATATATATATATATATATATATATATATATAGTGGTTCCCCAAACCCACGAACTTAATCTGTTCCTAAAACCTGTTCTTGGTTTGGTTTATTCATAGGTTGGATTTATTTTTCCCATTGAAAAGCATGTATATTCAATTAATCTATTCCTAGTCGCAATATATATTCATTTTAAAATTTTTCTAATAAGTATAAACATGCAATATAATACAGGTTGTCTGTATATTATTTGTAAAAGGAAAATTATATTAATAAATAAAACATGTACGCATTCAGGTGTACAGCATACACTAGTTGATACCCAGTATAAAATAGCAACGTCCAACGCTTAGAAAAAGTTCTCTCTCTCCCACTAATAACAAATAAGTTATAAACAAATACTGTAGATAAGAAACAGTACTATATTTACATTTGTGGATGATTGTTGCTGGCATATGTGGATTGTGGTGGAGGAGGAGGAGGACTACTCCTTCGATTTTGCCATGTCCTACCGTGTGGTAATATCAGAAACACGAACACAATTTTCATGGTTAGATATTGTTTCCTTCTCAGTTTCCACTGTTATACATCTAGGGTGTTTGATGCCACTGTCACTAACACTTTTAACTTTCTTAGGAGCCACAATACGGGCTAGCTTAAAGGCAAAACAATGCAAAATAAAGCAAGAACTGTGAACAGATCACGAAGGAACTACACATAGTGGGCACCAATGCAGAACTGAGAGCGGGTATGGGGAACGTGGTCGCCTGGCCAACACATGTGTTCGTGAGCTGGATTTTGTTCGTGATATGGGGTAAAAATTTGTTCGAGGGTTGGGGACACTAAATATATATTATATATATATATATATATATATATATATATATATATATATATATATATATATATATATATATATATATATATATATATATATATATATATATATAATATATATATATATATATATATATATATATATATATATATATATATATATATATATATATATATATATATATATATATATATATATATATATATATATATTTTATATATATATATATATATATATATTATATATATATATTATATATAAATATATTATATATATATATATATATATATATATATATATATATATATATATATATATATATATATATATATATATATATATATATATATATATATATATATATATATATATATATATATATATATATATATATAAAACAAGTACAGTCACTTCTCTTTTTACGCGAGTTTAGATTACGCGAATTTGGAATAACGCGTGTCCTCATTAATAATAATATAATTCAAATTAGAAGAATAATTCAAGCAAGAAAAAACGTGGTAAAGTTTAGAGACTAAGCATCCGCCTCATTTCCAATTTTCCGCCAATGCGGCCATGTGATTCAGCCTCGCTTTACCCAGCATACCGTGTGGATATAGTTCTCGTTCTAACAAGCACTATAGATTTATAACCTATTAGATTTATAATCATCCATCATGGCCAGTAAACGACCAGAAAAAGATTGTGCAAATGCTCCTGCTCTCAAAAGAGTGAGAAAGTCCATAAACCTTTACATAAAACTGCAAGTGTAGGCCCGATATGAGCGTAGAAGGCGAAGTGGAACCCTTTCCAGCTAGGAGTTAGCTCTCCCACTTCCCCCTCCTCTTCTTCTCCCTCTCCTACCATTCAAGTTACCTGCTTACCACCACCATGCACGTCCCAGTATGCCTGTTGCCCACCATATATAGAGTGAAGAGTGAGTTAATTTGTTTATTATTTTGCTTATCTGCATATCTTTAATACTGTATTTGTATATTTTTATCTTACTCACTTACATATTTCAGCTTGCTTAAGTACTTCTAAAATATGTTTATCCATAAAGAACAAACAAAAAACAAACATGCCATACAGTGATGTGAAAGAAAAAGCTAGAGAGATTTATGAATATTTGAAGTCGCAGGTAGAAGGCAAAGTGAAACCCTTTGCAGCCAGGGGTTAGCTCTCCCTCTTCCCCATCCTCTTCTCCTCCCTCTCTTACCGTTAAAGTCACCTGCTTACTGCCGCCACCAGTATGCCTGTTGCCCACTGTATATAGAGTAAGTTAATTTATTTTTTTGTTTATCTGTATATCTTTGATACTGTATCTGTTTATTTTTATCTTACTTACATACATATATCAGCTAGCTTATGTATTTGTAAAATGTATTTAACTAGATTATTTCTTTGGCATAGTGTTTATACACGCTTGTGGAACATAACTATACCTTAACATTACTCCTTATGGAAATATACTATTTAAATTACGCAAAATTTGAATTACACGAGCCTATTAAGAATCTATCCTCGCATAGCAAAAGAAGACTGTATCTCTGAATACTCAACATATGAGCATAGCATCAGAAAAAGGTGCATAATTTACACAAGTTTCAAAACACTAAGAGAGAGAGAAAAAAAAACATAATATATATATATATACAGCATATACTGTATAGATAAATATATATATATACAGCATATACTGTATATATATATATATATATATATATATATATATATATATATATATATATATATATATATATATATATATATATATATATATATATATATATATATATATATATATATACACACCTAGTTCGCTTTTTACGTGTGTTTATAATCCGCGAAACTGGAATAATGCCCCTAAAAAATAATAGTAAAAAAATGCGAAATACATGAATAACGCCCATGCAAAAAAATACAAAAAAAAAAATTTCTTTTTAGTAAATAATCAACTGCCTCAGAGGCACTTTTCTGCCATGCTCCTCCTCTTCTACCGCTTAACGAGATTGGATATTATGAAGATAATGGAAAAAAAGCTTTAAGAACAAATAGCATACAAACTTGCGATATAATATCATCAGGGAAATAGCGTGCAAGGGTGCATCAGCTAATACGGAGGTGGTAAAACGTTTGCAGATAGAGGTTCGTTCTCCCGCATCCTCCTCCTCTTCTACTGCTTAATGCGATAGGATATTATGGAGAGAATTGAAAAAAAGCATTAAGAACAAACAGCAAACAAACTTGAGATATAATATCGTCAGGGAAACAGCGTGCGAGGGTGCATCAGCTGCTACAGAGGCAGCAAAACGTTTGCAGTGGAGGTTCATTCTCCAGCATCCACCTCCTCCTCTACCGCTTAATGCGATCATATATTATGAAGAGAATAGAAAAAAAGCATTAAGAACAAACAGCAAACAAATTTGCAATATAATATCGTCAGGGAAAAAGTGTGCCAGAGCAAAAACGTTTGCAAATAGAGGTTTGTTCTCCTGCATCCTCGTGCTCACCGCCACCATGCACGTCCCAGTGTATGCCTGTTGCCCACCACATAATAGAGTGCATTAATTTGTTTATTGTACAGTATATCTGTATATTTTTTATACTATACACTATTTGCATGTTAATATAAATAACTACAGGTCTTTCTGCTTTGTTATGTACTTATAAAATATGTTTTACTTATCTCATATCTTTGGTACAGTGTGATTACCTAATTGTGTTTACGGGAAAGAGCCCAAAGCTCGTATCTTCCCGTCTCCTCATCGGTTCCATTTTATACTTAGTGATACTTATCATACCTGTCCTTAAAACTATGGATTGAGATAGCATTAACTACCTCCTCGCTTAGCGAATTCCAATTATCAACCACTCTTACACTGAAAAAGTATTTCCTTACATCCTGCAAAGAAGTTTTCTTACGAAGCTTCAAACTATGACCTCTAGTTCTAGAGCCAGCCATATCAAAATATCGATCCCTATCCACTCTATCATAACCATGAAGGAATTTAAAGACTGTCACCATATCCCCACTCACTCTTCTAGCTTCGAGTGATGGTAAGTCTAATTCCCTCAGCCTCTCATCATAACTGAGATTGCGTATTTCTGGCACCAGTTTCGTGGCATGTCTTTGAACTTTTTCAAGCTTAGCTATGTGCTTTTTCAAGTGCGGATTCCAAAAGGGGGCTGCATATTCGAGTTTTGGCCTCACATAGGTTACATAAATATTTCTGAACATTTCCTTGTCCATGTGCCTGAAGGCTACCCTTACATTTGATAAGAATGCATATGCTGCCCTTACTATGCCATTTATATGTATTTCTGGAGACAAATCTGCCAGTATGTTTACTCCTAGATCTCTCTCATTTTCTGTCTCTTGAAGTTGTACTCCAGCCACCGAGTAGTCAAGCTTGGGCCTTCTTGCACTTGTACCCATTCTCATTACCTTACATTTTGAAGTATTGAATTTCATTAGCCACTTTTCTGACCACTCATGCAGATTATTTAGATCCTCCTGAAGTTCTCTACCATTGTTCTCGTTTTTTACTTTCTTCACAATCTTTGCATCATCTGCAAACATATTCATGAATGAATGTATGGTTGTGACACATATCTATGCCCATTATCATTGTTTCTTATGGTAAATGACTCGTTACATTATGCAAAAATTACAGTACACGGCACTTCTGAGAACCTATCTTCACGATATTACAAGAACTAGGTGTACTATATATATACAGTGATCCCCCGCTGTATCGCGTTTCTTGGTTCGCGTTTTCACTGTACCACGGTTTTTTTTTTTTTTGGCATATTATTGTAAAATACCTATGTACATGAGTATGTCATGTAATTACCACTTCATTGACCGTAATTTTATCTATCACTTTCATATAAATTTACGTTGCACGCTGTTATTTATGAAGTAAAGGGTGGTTTGTTAACAGTACAGGCCTCCCTGTACTGTTAACAAACCACCCTTTACTTCATAAATAACAGCGTGCAACGTAAATTTATATGAAAGTGATAGATAAAATTACGGTCAATGAAGTGGTAATACAGTGTAAACGCAAAAATAAATTAAAATATTTATGTACATATAGGCTGATCCTGCTTCGCGGTTTTCCTGTCTCGCGCCGGGTCCCGGAACCGAACTACCGCGATAATGGGGGGATCACTGTATATATATATATATATATATATATATATATATATATATATATATATATATATATATATATATATATATATATATATATATATATATATATATATATATATATATATATATATATATATATATATATATATATATATATATATATATATATATATATATATATATATATATATATATATATATATATATATATATATATATATATATATATATATATATATATATATATATATATATATATATATATATATATATATATATATATATATATATATATATATATATATATATATATATATATATATATATATATATATATATATATATATATATATATATATATATATATATATATATATATATATATATATATATATATATATATATATATATATATATATATATATATATATATATATATATATATATATATATATATATATATATATATATATATATATATATATCTCCTGGTTGGTTCCATTTTATACTTGGTGATACTTATCATACTTGTCCTTAAAACTATAAATTGAGTTAGCATTAACTACCTGCTTGCTTAGCGAATTCTAATCATTAAGTACTCTTAAACTAAAACAGTACTTCCTTACATCCTGCAAAGTTTTCTTACGAAGCTTCAAACTATGACCTCTAGTTCTAGTGCCAGCCTTATTAAAATATTAATTCCTATCCACTGTTATAACCAAGAAGGAATTTAAAAACCGTCATCACCATATCCCCCTTCATTCTTCTAGCTTTGAGTGATGGTAAGTCTAATTCCCTCACCTCTCCTCATAACTGAGACTGCATATTTCTGGCACCAGTTTCGTGGCATGTCTTTGAACTTTTTCCAGCTTAATTACGTGTTGTGCGTATGTGTGCGTAAATACCTAATTGTGTTTTTTTGGGAAAGAGACCAAAGCTTGTAACTGCCCTTCTCCAGGTCGGTTTCATATTTGTACTCAATGAAACTTATATTTGTCCTTAAAACTATGATTTCAGTTAGCATTAATTACCTCCTCACTTAGCAAATTCAAATTGTCAACTACTTTTACACTAATGAAGTACTACCTTGCATCCTGCAATTAAGTTTTCTTATGAAGCTTCAAGCTATGACTTCTAGTTCTAGAGCCAGCGATATCAACATATCGATCCCTATCCATCTGTCAAAACCATTAAGATTTTTATAAACCGTCACCAAATCCTCCTCTCATTCTTCTAGCTTCAAGTCTTCCTTCGGTTACGGTTCTTTTTCTATGCCTACATCTACACTGAATATTCTTGGGTATTCATTACACATCTCTTATTATCCCTTCACATCTGACAAATCATTACACAATATATATATCATTACACAATATAAATTTTATGTATTCTTCGTGCCCAGGCCTGATGAGGGCTATTTTATTTTATTATTTTTTTGGCCCGTCCTGGTGTCACAATCATAAAAAAAAAAGAAAAGTGCTGATAAGTCTAATTCCCTCACTCTCCTCATAACTTAGCTCGCGTATTTCTGGCACCAGTTTTGTGGCATGTCTTTGAATTTCTTTCAGTTTATTTATGTGCTTTTTCAAGTATTAATTTCAAAAGGGGGCTGTATATTCAAGATTTGGACTCATGTAAGTTACATAAATATTTCTGAACGTTTCCTTGTCCATGTGTATGAAGGTTACCCTTACATTTGCTAAGAAAGCATACACTGCTATTTATATGCATTTCCAGAGACAAATATGCCAATATGATTATTACTAGATCCCTTTCCTCCGTCTTTTGAAATTCTGCTCTTACTATTGAGTATCCAAGCTTGGGCCTTCTCGCACTTGTACCCATTCTCATTACCTTACATTTTGATGTACTGAATTTCGTTAGACACTTTTTTGGTCACTCATGCAGACTAGGTAGGTCTTCCTGAAGTTTTCCATCACTGTAGTTACCTAACTGGTCTTACAGAAAAGAGCCCCAGGCTCGTAACTTCCCGTCTCCTGGTCGATTCTATTTTGTACTTGGTGATATTCATCATACTTGTCCTTAAAACTATGGACTGAGTTTGCATTAACTACCTCCTCGCCTAGTGACTTCCAATTATCAACTATTCTTACACTAAAAAAAGTACTTCCTTACATCCTGCAAAGAAGTTTTCTTATGAAGATTCAAACTATGACCTCTAATTGTATACAATAATGAAGTCCGCTTAGAATTCATTTCACTGTATGGTTTAATTTGGATTGAAGTTTACTAAACCGCAAATACCATTAAATGGAATTTTCAAGAGAATACCTGTTCATATCACCAAAGCGTGGGCAAATAATTTTTATTAGCTGCCTAGTACAAATATTATACAGAATCTAATCTCATAAAAGTCTATATCTAACAATGGGCTACCAACTGAAACCAAGTCAAGGTATTTCTACACCATCTTCACCTTGACATTGTACCAAATAATTTCATACTGCAAAGTAAACATCTCCCAAGTCTTCTAGAATATGAGAGAGAATAAAGTAGTAGTCCTGATCATGTAATAATATAAGATATCGAATAGTGATATAGTCAGGAGAAGAAAAGATTTTCTCTTAGCCCAGCTTTCATTACAGATAATAAAAATTATTTAACTTTCCCACATTTACATTAAATAATATACCTGAAGTCCATGGGAAGTAGTAATGCCAGGAAGACCCGATGGAATAACAGGTAATGGACGAACAGGAGATAACTCACGGCCTTTAACTCGAGAGGTAGATTTGGATTTTCTCTCACCACTTTCTGATACGCCAAGCTCCATCAGCATCTCTCCATATAGTTCTAGAAGACATATTTTATAAATAAATAATCAACCATAATGGGCAATTCTACTTGAAATATGAAGAATGTGTCATATATGGAATGTATTTTATACTGAGTTTTAATGACAACTCTACACTTTCGAACTTGCCGATAAACTGCTTATGGAGGAAATAAAGATGGACAAGGCATGTCATGAAGCCCTTCCATCTCCCCTTTTATCAATTAGTTGTGTCCACCACCTTGCTAGCATTAGTGGGATAAGGTATAACGTTGCAAAAAACTACTTTATGACCAGCATCTTTTCTTAAAAGCCAGCTGATACTTGTTAATATAATACTGAAGTGCAGTTCTCCTTACAGATAATTATCATTTGTATTTGCACTGCAAAGACAGTGATATGACTTCAACAGGCGTATTCTGTCAAGAAGAAATATAAATCTTGGAATACAGATTTTATATTCAAATGGCCCAATGCTTTATATTCTCCAAGAATATCTAAATTATTTTACTACATTCAATCTAGGTATATACTGTATATATCATAAAGGAGTACTGCGATACCTATAATTGAAGCTGTTAATAATTATCTTAAATTTTGTAATTATACTTACCAGCAGACTGTTCATGATTAAGACCTGGTTTACGAGATGGGGAACCCAACAATGGGGTAGTCATAGTTGGAGTTGGTATGACAGGTTCAGCTGGAGTTGTGATTTCTCCATTGATCAACTTATGACTATAACCTGCAATATATTAAAAGCCTTAATATAAATATTACCAGCAACAAAATTTTCAACTTTCAAGCCAAAAGAATAAAAGGGGATATGGTAATGGATTCTAAATTTATCCAAGGAATTGATGGGGAGTGATAATTTTGTATGTAGGGTCTAGAAAAAGAATACACATTATAAAGATTTGTATCTTCTCTGCAGGATATAAAAAAGTACTTTTTTAGCGTAAGAACAGATGATATATGGAATTCACCATGCAAAGACAGTATAAATGCTAAATGTTTCTTAGTTTTTACAAAATATGTATTAGTGACTCAAAAATTCAATCAAGAGATGGTAAGTTATGAGTACAAGGATCACTCCTGTGAATACCATTAGCTACTACATACATTCGGTATGAAAGAAACACCACTTACAATTATTAAACAGAAAAGGGACTATTAAAACTCTCCACCTGCTTTAAAGTCGTAGCAATCAGTCATCACTCTACAGCTACAGGTAAATCTCATCATCTTACACTTTTCCACATAAAACTTGTCTTTCTGGTAATATACAGCCTCTCCAGTGCTTCAGCTACACACCTACCTCTGCATAAGCCATCAGGTAAAGTAATCCTTAAATAACAGTGTCCACTTCCATATTCCTACTACATCTCCCAGTGGCAAGGCTCGAGCTTATAGCAAGTTTATAAACTCCTTTGATTATCTCATCCATGTATGTATTAACAGCCAAGGTAACATAAAATAACTTTGACTTAATCTATATTTACCTCAAAGATAAAATTTAGTCTGGCCTAATTAAGTATACTTTAGTTTTATATTTTTTTATCATCACTAAAATACATCAGTCTAGTAATTTCCTCGTAGTAATTTTATTGCATCAACTTTAATACATTAATTTCATTGAATAATTTAAACTGCATTAGTAATTACACGAAATAGAAATTATATTTCAAGTATTTTTATTTTTTGTGATATTTTTCTTTTTCATAAAAATTCCTAAAATTATCAACATATTTATGAGGAATTTCTCAAGTATGTCTACCTTAAAGAAAAAATATACTAAATTCGTTTTATATTAGATAAATTAGTCAAAACAATGTCCATTCTCTTGTATGTATATTGTACGAATATCTAGTGTATTCATTGTGGAAAAAAAGGTAATTATCTCTGTATCTCTCTCTCTCTCAAGGCATGATTTCAAGTATATAGGAGTTAGAAAAAGGTTATATGCAAAGTATCAACAAAGGTTTTTGACTCTACACAGCTAATAGTAGAACCAACAGTTTGCAAAAGATGCGTGATAGCTGTATTTACAATTATCATTCACTCACATAAACAGGTTTAGTAACCATTTACTGAACAAATGATCATGTCTAAGAGACAGTGTAGGGAACAAACAAGCTAGGTATAACTTGACTGTTCAAAGACACTGCATTGGCTGCAGGCAATAGTCAAATAAGAAAATTACGAATAATGAGACAAAGTTAAAATAGGAAAAAGAGGAAATAATAGACAACAAACAATAATACAAGAAATACTAAAGACTTACTAACCCTGAGAACTGTGCTGATTTGGAGGGACAGGTATACTTGTAGGATGGGTGTGACGCGGACTAGGGAAGACAGGAGGTATGCTACTAGCAGCTGATGGAGCCGGTGTCAAAGGCTGGGTCTCACGGACATCTTCTCCAAAGCCAGGTGGTAACAAGACCTGAAATGTGCAAGTGAAATACACCAAACTCTTTCTAAATTTTGTAAAGATTGCATATTAACCCCATTATTACTGAATTTTTACTTTATAAAATTAAATTGCATTTGTGTTATTTGAGAATTTATAGGTAGTTAAAAAGTGAGTTTCCAATTGGTTTCCTGTTTGTTGCACTTATCTGTCTCTGTATTTCTGAAAACATGCCATATCACAATCCTTTTGTCTTTATAGCCTCGAAATTTTTTATTCAAGCCCACTACCCTAACTGTGACACATATAAACCCACTTCATATGTACACTATATGAGATAAATAAAACAAATACGAAAATATCTGAAAAAAAAAGTAAAGTTGCATATTGATTACATACCTGCCCATCTACATAAGCCACTTCCCCACGTAAAACAACTCTCTGGACACGCCCTGTTACTTTCATACCAGCGAATGGTGTCCATTGCGCTTTACTGAATGGAGGTTTACTGGGAATTGTCCACTGGGCGTCCAAATCAATCTCTATGTATGTCCTTGGCTGACGTGGAAGATGAAAGATTTTACGAGGATTGTGATGCAGTTTGTTGATTAAATCCTGAAATAAACATAACACAAAATGTGTGAAATTTATGCTCCAAAAATATTCATGCCAACATAAAAAATTATAAGAAATCGTGTATATATATATATATATATATATATATATATATATAATATATATATATATATATATATATATATATATATATATATATATATATATATATATATATATATATATATATATATATATAGTGATCCCTCGTTTATCACGGGGATTCGGTTCCAGGACCACCCGCAATAGGTGAAAATCCGCGAGGTAGCAGCACCATATTTATTACAGGTATTTTACATTTATTTTTACTTTTACTGTATAAACCCTCCCTACACTTTTAACAACTTACTTTACTAATAACAGCGCACAAGCGTAAATTTATATGAACGTCATGGGTAAGCTTACCGTGAATGACGTGATGATGACGTTTACATACTCCACAGCCAATGACAGTTTTATGGCTGCTTTTTGCGAGAGAAGAATATGGTAATGGGGAGTTGCTGTCACTGTTTCTTCTTTTGTGCAAGATGCTTGCAAGGAGTCATGGCATCATCGATAATATTGCAGAAGTGCACCAAACAAACCACATCATCGTCATACTCCTGTGACAGTTGTCGGAGTTCTCTGGCCATGTTATACATGGCTGCCAGGCGTTCGAGTGTATGGCCAGGTTCTTCGACTTCATCGTGCACTTCCTGTTGTTGTTCTTCCTCTTCTTCGCTCACTGATTTTGTCATTTCCTCCAAGTCTTCATCAGTCAATGGCTGCAAGTGGCAGTCGATCAGTTCACTGACGTCTTCGTGAGTCATATCTTTAAAGCCTTCTCCTCCTAGCAATGCAGCCAACTTCACAGCTTTCTCAACTGCTAAGTTATGCATTTCGTCAGGAGCGAATCCCTTGTAGTCGTAGATGACTTCGGGCCACAATTTCTTCCAGATGGTATTGATTGTAGCTGGCTTCATCTCTTTGAGTGCATTCTGAATATTTTGAAGGCATGGAGCAATCGTGTAGTTATGCCAGTACGCCTTCAGTGCTAATTCTTTGTCCACATCCATGGAGTCAAACAGGTTCGCCAAGGAATTTCATGTGCAGAGGGCCTTGAATGCACGAATAACGCCTTGGTCCATAGGCTGAATCAGTGATGTCGTATTCGGTGGCAGGAACTCTACCTGAACACTGTCATAATGGAGATGAGTCGTGGCCACCAGCATTATCCATCAAAAGAAGGACTTTAAATTCAAGGCCTTTCTCTGCAAGAAAAATTTGGACCTGATGGATAGAGCATTGGTAAAACCAGTTCGATGTGAGGCTTTTTGTGATCCAGGCCTTAGGATTATGCATCCACTACACTGGCAGCAGATTCTTGTTTTTATTCTTCAAAGCCCTAAGGTTCTGTGACTTGTAGATAAGCCCTGGCTATAACATAAAGCCCGCAGCATTCCCACACATGACGAGGGTAACGCAGTCTTTATGCGCTTCAAATCCTTGAAAAGAAAAGTGCGAGATGGCATTTTCTTCCAAAATAACCCAGTCTCATCCATGTTGAACACTTGCTCAGGAGCATAACCGCCTTCCTCGATAATTTTCTTGAAGTCGTTGTTCACATAATCTTCAGCTGCAGCTGTATCTGCAGTTTTGCCATGCACCAAAACGCTCTTTAGGCCAAAGCATTCTTGAAATTTGGCGAACCATCCCTTGCTAGCAACGAATGATGGTTTCCTCGGTGGAGAATCGCTGGATAGTCCTGGTTGTGGGTCTTCCATTTCTTCCTCTTTCTCCTCCTCCTCATGGTTACCGCTGTCGTCGTCGGGTTCGTTTGCAGCGAATGTCTCATACAGCTTGTTCGCCTTTGTTTGTATGATACTCATGTATCATGTATCTTCCCTTTCGCTTTTCTATCGCTACTACTTCCATCGCTGCTCTGATGAGTTGGCCAGTTGCATCCCTCCTCCACTGCCGAGGCCGCGTAACACTCGCCAATCGGCCTCATCTCACAGGTACTGTGTGGAGATTTGTAGCTCGCAGATTGGTTGGTGCAGCGACTGCTTCTTCCCATATACCTCCAGACTCTGGAACTCTCTTCCTCCTTCTGTCTTTCCTAATTCTTATGACCTTTCATCCTTCAAAAAGCAGATCTATGGTCATCTCAGAGCCTAGTCCTCCATATCTCTGGGTCTTCTGTACTTTGACTGTTTTTTTCTGTCTGTCGTTTTCCTTTGTGTGACACTGCCTCATCTCTGCATTGCCTTTAACCTGTTTCTTTTCCTTCGTCTTGGTATTTTCTCATGCCCGGGCCTTTATTGATGAGGGCAGTTTCTGCCTGTCCCGGTGTCACTCTCAAAAAAAAAAAAAAAAATGTCTAAGCTGATGTTCTTCTTCCTGCAATCAGCAATCCACAGGGCAAAAGCAGATTCCATCCGCACTATTATCTTATTGCGGGGTGTTACGACCCTCTTCGCTGTTTTGTTAAAAGTAAGAGTCGCTGTCTTCCTGATATTCGCCTCGTCCTTCTTGATGTAGCGAACAGTAGATTCGTTGATGCCAAAATTGCGGCCGACATCCGAGAACCTTCTTCCTTCCTTCAGCATATCTAACAGTTTTACCTTATCTGCTATGGTCAACATCTTCCTTTGCCGCGTAGGCTCACTACCAGAGCCTTAGAAGATGAAGGATGCTTGGGCGGCATTGCAGGGGTTGAAATACAAAAGTTTGACAAAAAACACAAGCACAACGTGAACAGCGCACACGTGAGTAACTGAATGGGTGAGGCGAGACAATGGAAGATGCTGGGATAATCAAGCTTCAATCAAAAAGCCAATCAGACCCCAGGATACAGAACACAATTTTGTGATTCGTCATCTCCCACCCATAAGCCAACAGCATCCCATGTACTATCTCACGTAGGTGCAACCCTTTGCATTTTCCAAGACGCTGATACTGGTATTGTATTTTATATAGTGCAATACTGTGAGTTACATGTTTAAATTTATGTTTTCACTATTTTTTACTGCTTATTATTCTTAGAGTAGGAAATACTTTATTTTATCAATAAAATAATGAAAATACTGGAAATTTTAATATGTACCATCTCACGTAGGTGCGATCCTTTGCATTTTCCGAAACGCCGATACCGGTATCGTATTTTATATAGCGCAGAGTTACATGATTAAAGTTATGTTTCTTACTATTTGTTACTATTTTATTATTCTTAGGCTAGGAAGTACTTTTTTTTTATCAATAAAATAATGAAAATACTGGAAATTTTAATATTTCCACATACCATGGATTCCCGCATATAGTCAGAAAATCTGTAATATAAAATACATATGCTCGCCAAAAAAATCCACGATGCACTGAATCCGCTTAGGTGAATCACGTTATAGCGGGGGATTACTGTATATAGTAACTTAGGGAAAATATAAAAAGTTACTCACCTCCATGGACAGCCTGCCTTGAGTAACAGCTGTTAAGAGCAAAGGCAGCATCGTTTCCAAACCAGGGAAGCCAGGGGGTGGTTTTGCTCCCATCTTTTCTTCTAGAGTGTGTGGGGCTTTAAAGAATATTGTAGCAGTATTAACACACAGACTTGGTCTACAAATATTTTATGATTAATGAATTTATGAATTCACTTACACTGATAGTAGCAATTTTGCATCAAAATATGGTTGAGAAACTTACGGGTAAATATATCTTAAACAACATTATCCTCATTTTTATGAAGTCATATATATTATACACAAAATAAGTTTCAAGTATTCATATCAATAAGGATTTCTTAGATGTAAAGCATTATAAATTATGATATAAAGAAATAAAAAATAAATAGCATGCTGAATTTTCCATTACTAATGAGTGTATCTTCAAAGAGGTATCCACCTTAAGAAACAGTATACCCTATTATATAAACTATTTTAGAACCATTTAATTTGCTATATAAAATAACAAAGGATTCTTAATATTCAATAAACTTAAGCTACATACTCTAATAATCACTTACCACTGTGTTTATCTTCTACCAAATCCACATTCTCTATGAAGCATGAAATAAATTAAATATGATTATGAAAAATGTTAATATAACTTTTTAATTATTAAAAAAGAAGCTGAACGTATATGGATACTAATACCCTATACAAGATGCTTACTGTAAAATGTATAATACACTGTATGTAATAAGAGGAGGAAATGTGCATGTGCGACCCATGTACAGTATAGCATGAACAATATTTTAACCATGTGTATATTTTCTTCAAAATACATTATTGAACCTGTTTTTGTGAACAAAGATAGAAGCCTAAAATATTTCTTCTTAACAAATGATGCTTATGTAGAATGATAATAGAAATTCAACAGGAAATTTCTAAGCAGAAAAAAATCAGGCCAAATGCTGAAAACAGAGTACCATCCAGCATCTATACTGTAAATCTTTGTTTTAAAATACAAATGAAGGATTAACTATCACAAGCTTGAATATAAATATGATTCCTTAATCTTAATACATCATTTTCTAATTCATTATAAGGAGTTAGGGAATGGTGTAGAATCACCCTGAAGATATGGATAATGAGAATAAGAGCTTTTCAATTCCTATATTTCCTTTCCTTACATACCACAAGGAAGCCCGAAATAATTGAAAATCAAGTGGGTGAGGATGACATATTGATTCACTGAGGTAATATCCTCTACATATTTAAAGAGAAAAGAATTCACTCGTGACTTCCCATCTTATGCTTGTTATATTTTCCTAAAAATAGGCATGCATTTTGCACTGGATGTATGCATGTGCATTTCTGTAGTACAGCTGAGGCATATTAGATAAAGTGGAAAAAGTTATATATAAAATAAAAATTTGACATTGCGGTATTGAATGAGAGTTAAAAAAACGATGTTCGGGAGAATATTGTAAATAGAATTTGTAGTAAAGATAAAAAAAGTTGGCGATGGAGGGAATTGCAGTGAGGTTGACAGATAAGACCAGATATAGTGTAAAGACACTGGAAGACACCAATTCAATGTTTATGATGTAAAGCTGGAATTGAAAACTGATGAAGGGTAATTATAAAAACCTACAAGAGGAATCATAGTATAAAGAAAGGGAACTGAGTGAGCAGCTACTGTTTCAGCAATTAATTATTACTTATTATTGGTAGCTGGCATTCACATGACGGTGATATACAGGCCGAGTATATAGTACACTAGGGAGAGATGAAGGTAGGCGATGGTTGACATATCAATGTACCATGCAATGCCTTGTGACAGAAAGTACCTTAATTGAGATGTGGTTAATTTCTAATTTAATAGGGACAGACGTGTAGTTAGACTATGAATATGTAGAGAGACGAGTGAAGCAATCAATATTGAATGTAATTGTAATAATAAATGCAGTTGTAAAAGTGTCATTCCATTACATGTAATGGGAGTTACAAAGAAGAGGATAGCATAGAAAGTAGGGAGAATAAAGGAGGTAAATATGAGGGAGGTAAAGTTGGCAAGTCACAATTTTAAGTTAAAAGATTTCAAGATTATGATGTTGAGAATAGATAATACAGTCATACCTCATCTTACATCGCTACATTGTTCAAAAACTTAGGACATTAGTTGGAAAACAACTTAATCACCTTGCTAAAAAACATTTTACATATAAGACTTTAAATGATTATATACATTATTTACATATATTAACATTTATCTTTGTGTGGTTTTGAACTTTTTTTTTTTTTTAGCTCTTAGGTGATTTTTCATGTACAGTACAAATGTACTACATATAATATACACAATATTTTTAAAGTTTTTAAGCTTTTCAATGGTTTTATAAATGGTTTATATTATAACACTCATCTATTTTTGCTTAGGTGATTTTTCATGTGTACAAGGTTCAATACACAATATATTTAAAATCTTAAGATTTTTCAAGTAATATATACATTATTTTATATAATTCAATAAAATTCAGATTTATGAAATTTTGCAAGCGTTATTGCAAAGTTGCATAACTTGACATTAGTCCAATCTTACTTTTCCCTATTATTATAAAAGAAAACGGATGTAAAGCAAAAAATGACGTAAATCAAAGCAATGTACTGAGATGGGAAGAATGGGATCTAAGAAGCAGTAAAGACGACAAAAAATGTGAAGGGTAAGAAAGGAGTGATACAGCAAAAGAATTATGCTAATGGTATAGAAGAGATTGTTATAAAATATGTTCTTATCAGACAGTAGGAAGAAGTCCAAAATAAGAATAAAAGAATGAAGAGAACATACACAAACAGGGAGAACTGTAAAAATCCTGATCACATACGGGGTCAAAGAGTTATTGTAGCAATTTCATTTGAATAAGGTACTACATAAAGAAGTAAATATGATATGAAAAACAAAAGAAGGAGAAGAGAAATAGCTAGAGAGAATGATGTGTTGGTAAAACGTAATAGTGTAAAATAATAATGTGGTGATGAGTTTATTCTGAAAAGCTACTTAATACAGAAGAGGATTAACAGGTAAAGGTGATGTGTGTGGGATATGGATTGTGCCTAACATAGGGAAATAGAAACAATAAAGTAACCAAAGAAATAACAGAAAGAGATTTAATAAGACAAAATATGGAGAGTTTCTTAACAGGAGTGGAGAGGTACTAAGTGGAGATTGCAGTGTACAGTCTTTAATTTATTTCAGCTAGAGGGAGGTACACATGATAGTCCAATGCATGTACTGAGCAATTATACAATGGGATGGAAGCCAAATCAAACTGTTGAGTGTATAAGGGTTTAATTTCCTAAGCATATTAGGTAAGATATATGAGAATGTTCAAAAGATATGTACCTTACGACATCTCGAATAAATACTATCAATGGTGGCTAAGCATGAGTATATTGGAGAAAAGGGTAAGCTTTTGCATACAACTCATTAGAAAGCTGAAGAGGTTCGTCTTAAGGTGATGAGACAGGTCCGGCATTACATAAGGATTAGGTAAAATTGATAATAACAAAGCCCTTGACAATGCTGATAGTGTTAGCTGTATGGATGTGGATATAAAAGCAGATGGTAATGAAGCAATGAAGCTGGATAACAGAATAGAAGATAAGGTAAAGTTCTATGAATTAATGTATGTAAGGAAAGGAATAAGTCTAAGCATATCAAGATAGCGTTTTTGAAGACAGTTGCTCTGGCATGAGTACTTCACTCATTGGTCTGGCCAACACTGAGAAAGGATAATGAGACGTTAGTAAAGCGGACACATTAAGCAAATTTACCATATACTGGAGTGCGATGTAGGTCAAGATGGAGAGGGAAGGTTAAGGCAATAGTGGCGCCTTACCTAAGAAAGCTTTAGCCTTCCAGGAAGATGAGTGCTAAATTTAAATTAAAAAGTGATACATAAAGTATTCTAAAGCTATTCATTTGTAAATGAAACGAAGATAATCCAGGGAACCCAAGGTTTTGCAATAGAAGATTATGTTAAATTATGGGTTAGCCTTGTTCACTTTTCTATGCTGCATATGCATAATGCTTAAATATGTATATTTATTTAAATTTTCTTTCAGATGTGGCTACCCTGCTAGACTATTGGAAAAGGCATGAAATAAGAATAAAAAACCTGTGACATTGCATTTAGAAATAACACAATGTTCTCCGATACTTCATGCAAATAATCCTCACCATGATCAGATGCAAAGCAATCAATTATGTCCAGATTCTCCCATAAGGCCTGTCGATCTTCGTCATTAACAAGCATAGGCCTGACTTCTCCTTTAGGACCTAAATGGTTCAAATCTTCACTCGTAAGGAATAAGTGATGTGGGCAGACTTCACATGTTACAGGAATACCCTTTTTGGTTAAAAAGAGATATATATATCTTTAGCAAATCCAATATAGTAATTTGCTCATTAAGTTAATTTAATAACCTCTATTCATAAAATTCATTTAATCAAGATATACAGGACCTACACAGGTGTAAATTGATTAACTTACATATTCTATAATTTAATCAAGATATACAGAAACACAAGTGTGATTTGATTAACTTACATATTCTAGCATATGTTATGTTGCTCAAGAGATTCAAGTGACTATTACTTAAGGTTGCAAATACAATATCTTGTATCTAATTGTGGCGAGTCTAAGAAGAGTTGTATTTGTAGTGGAAAGAGTAAATGTTCTGGTTCTTAGTGATATCTAAATATCATAATATTCTCAATATAGCATATTAGATAAAAAAAATCTGTACACAGGTAACAGCTCTTTCCTAAATCAATGCCTTTTACCATAAAAAAGTGGCTAAATATAAATTTACAGTAGTACTTTAGCATCACCTGGAAAAAAGACAGTAGCAGTAGTACCTGATCTCATTATTAGCTATTTCGCGAAGTGACAAGAGACTTTCTACATACCTTTGCCTTAGCAGCACGAATGAGAAGGATCTCTTCTTTTCTAGCTACATGACACACATGCAGTGGTCGTCCTGCAAGCTGTGCCATCATAAGAGCAGCTGCAGTGGTGCGACCTTCAGCATGTACACATAAAGGTAGGTGGGCTGGCCAAGACTCAAAATGCTGGAGGCAAATTTCAATATTAGCAATTATTAGCTCCTTGTATACATAATGGTATGGATATATAATAAAAAAAAATCACTATTTCAAGGTTACCCAACTACATTTAACTCCTATGGGTATAAAATTGAAATTCCTCTATATAGAAAACATTACCTTTAGCCAAGTTGTTGTATCATCCAGGGTAAGTTTTGTGAAAGTTTCATTCAGGTACATCTTTAAAGCTGCAACCCTGGGAGCAAGCTGTGCCAGAGATGAATGGTTGTCCGTTGATGCTCCTACATACATAGCGTAATCACAACGAGCTCCAAGAGCAGCAAGCTGTAAGATGAAGAGAAGACAAACTAAATTTTCACAACTCATAATATATACTGTAAAGTAATTTACTTCAACTACATTTATAATTGAATGTACAAGACTTGGAAAGCTAACTATTGGGGTTTTTATCAAAACATCTTTATATATCACAGCTAACGAAATTTACCCTCTTCATTCTATTAACATATTAGGAAACCAGATAGCTTTTAACTTGTCTTGGAGTAGTCACATAATCTAAATTTCTAATCTGCATCCAAAAAATTAGGGGTTCTGTTTCGCTTTCATCATTACTTTCCTTTTCCCAGTTATGTAAAATTTATAAAGGTTTTATCTGTCCCTACTTAAAATATTGCATCCACATCTGGGCTGCTACTTCTTATATTTATCTCATTGATAGGGTTGAATCTAAGATAATCAGACTCATCAATGACCCTTCTCTTACTTTTACTGCAATTTGATTTCACTTTCTCTTAGCTATAAGGTATAATCCCTTCTCTTTTCTATTTCTACTATTTCCATCACTGCTCTGATGAGTTGGTGAGTTGCATTCTTCCCCCACTGCATAGACCACGTGACACTCATCAAGTGGCTACGTTTCAAAGGTACTGTGTGCAGATTTGTAGATCACAGATTGGCCGATGCAGCAACTGCTTCTTCCATCCACCTCCAGACTGGAACTTTCTTCCTTCTTCTGCCTTTCCTAATTTTTATAACCTATCTTCCTTTAAAATGCCAATCTATCGTCATCTCAGGACCTAATCCTGTTATACCTCTAGGTCCTCACTACCTCGACTATTTTTGCATTCTGTTTTTTTTCTATTGTGCATCATTCCCTTATTTCTGTCTTGTCCTTAACCTTCTACTCTTTATTCTACTTATTTCTGCCTTGTCCTTAAACTTCTACTTTATCTTCAACTTGGTGTTTTCTCTTTACATTCCTGGTGTCACACTCGTAAAAAAAAGCTTTTCTATGCAACTAAAATTACAATATAAAAGATTCAGCAATGATTTTCTTAACTGAGATGTCACTATCTATTAAACTTCACCTCTTGTGATACAAGTAAACGAATCTATCTATCTATGAACATGATCCCATTCACCCTTGAAAGTGGGGTGGCAGAGCTAAGAAATACGCATCTGCTGCAATCCACACATACCTCTACTACTCCTCTTTGCTCCTTGGGGATAAAGGATTGTCACATTTTCCCCCAACCAAACAAATGCAAATTATGATTCAAACTGTGTCATTTTCATATTCATCTTCCCTCAGCTCTCAGTTGCCATCAAAACTCTTTAGAGGCTAAAAGTAACTGAGGTTGAGTGGTGTGAGTGATATTCTTGTAATAATATCATACATCCCTGATTTGTGGCTTTCCACCATCATTCTATTGTACTAATTGTTTACAATACGAAACAAAACTACATATTACTATTATTTTCTTTGTATTAAATATCACATCAATAATAATACCTCCTTGGAAAGGGTGAGTGCATCTAGATCTGTAACTGGGGGTTGTGTGTTAGGCATTGCACATATCAGGGTTATACCACCAGCAAGAGCAGCTGCTGTGCATGATGCCCAGTCCTCTTTATGGGTAGCACCTGATGAAAGAATAACAACAACAGAATAAGTACAAGAAAAATTATGTGTGTTTTACATGTATAAGAAATGATGATTTACAGGAGAGAAGAATGTAAAAAGTATGTAGAATTACAAGACTACCAGTATGCACAAAAGAGCAGTTGACACTCTTCAAAAACTAATACATAAGAGATATGACAAAAATTGTCCTTTAATTTCATATATAAAAATAATATTTCAATCTTTTAAGAGAGATGAGTGTAGTAGGAACAAAAGGCACTCAGGTATAAACAAGTACACATTATGATTACAGGCTGAGAGAAAGTGAAAATAAGTTTGGTGACGCTACACAGCCATGGGAAGAAAGCATAGTGAAATAGTAAAAAAAAAAAAATACTGATGGTAAGGGTATAAAGGCAGATTATAAATAGAGTAACGGATAATCATGAGAGATACATGAAATGACACTTGTAAGAGATACTACTGAAGCCCATTTGAAGTTCTGCAGTGCAAGGCTTCAGAGCGAAGGCATGGAAAATAAATAACAGCAGCTGACTCGCGTCTGAGCCTTACCAGGTTCCCTAACATGAACATGCACATCAATCAGTCCAGGCAACTTGACTATTCTTCGAGAAGTAACACAGTCTACGTGGGTTTTTAGGTCAGGAGCACCACCAATGAGACGAAGTGCCTGGAAATTAAAAAAATATATATATTCAGGAACAATTTAAATACAAAGTATAAATTCGAAGATTCAAAAATCATATTTAAAGAGGGGAACCATGTAAAACTAAGCAGAAAAAAAATCACATAAGATTTACATTTTTTTAATGTTATACTGTATTCTTTTAGTTTAGTATAGGTACTTAGTATTGACATTCCAAATAAAAAATAAAGTTAACTTCCTTCTAAACAAGACCATAAGTAGGACTAGCAAGGCATCATAAGAAATTTGGAGCCAAAGCTGAAATGTCCAACTCCACTAATGTATATAAGAATTCAGCAAGTATCCTCAGAGGTCACCCTATTAAATGATACTCAACACCAACACTCCACAGGACTTTAAAAGATTATCTATGAATTATGTGCATAAGAGAAAACATGTACCCAAGGAGTTCTTTGCAAGACCATAACTGCAATGATGGCTATATTCTGTGTATTATACATACGAGACTCTGTTCATTAAAGTTATATGCAATTTTCAGTGTACGAAGTTCTAAACCATAAAGAGGAAACTCACTTCAAATGATGCAATACAAAGTTTTAAATTCTCTATTGACTTCGTAATTTTCTTTGATCGAAGTAGACCTTTTCATGTCTTTTTATTTTCATTGATTTTTATGTTCTTTTTCTTATCTTCATGGGACTCTTAAAGTACATAACTTCCATATATTCTCCACTTTTGGAGGAAAAGAAGCATTGTTTCCACATGGGGCTTTTATTCAGAATACATGATTGACCTTGGACGACATATCTATGGCATACTCATATACTTAAACTACGATTTGCATAGTTAAACTTGTTACTCTGACCTACAGATGTTAAAACTCCCAATGAACCTACCTCATTTAATGTTAAATCACCATCCCCTGCATCTGGTGCCACTGTACAAGTGGAGCTAGGAACCAGAGCAGACATTTTAAAGATTCTTGCAAAAACATTACAGAACTTTCAAAAATAAGATATTTCAAGTGTTTTTACTGTGAGGAGTACTGTAAGCAGCTGCTATTCTTCTTAAATAAAATGAACTGAACTGAAGCACTGCATATATATATGCACTAATAAGGTGAAAATATATGTTACCTCAGGGAATTATGTTAATTAAAAGAAGCCTCGTGATGTTCATGTGGTGCACTGTTAATTATATAGAGAAAAATGTTTTGTTTTGTTATTCTTTTGATGTAAAGGGCTAGCAGCATTAGTTCCTTTATAAGTAAACAACATATAAAGGGGTAGCGGCATTACTTCCATTATAAGTAGACAACATGTAAAGGGGTAGCAGCATTAGTTTCATTATAAGTGGACAACATAGGTGTTCTTGAAATGTTTGTGTTACTGTTCTAACATAACTTAAAGGAAAGGGTATACCTCTGACAATGTGAGTGTGTGTAATTACCTAATTGTGCTTACGGGCAACAACCCCATGTTCATAACTCCCCGTCTCCTGGTTGGTTCCATTTTTGTATTCAGTGATAATTATCACAGTTGTCCTTAAAACTATAGATTGAGCTAGCATTAACTATCTCCTCGTTTGGCAAATTCCAATCATCAACTACTCTTTGTGTATATATATATATATATATATATATATATATATATATATATATATATATATATATATATATATATATATATAAACCTTATAAAGTTAAAGTTTGCCGGTGTTTCAGTTCCGATATCCATCTGAGATGCTCCTCGGAACGTCAGCCGAGGCAAGCCCCAACCCCCCAACAGTGGTGCCCATCCACAGCAAGTAACCTTCCCAGTAAACAGCTTAAACTCTCGGTCCTGAGCGTGAACCGATCTGTCGACTTCGCGAATGCGAGGCCAGCGCGTTACCACTGTACTAGCCAGAAAGCTATAATGGATTGGCTGAGTCAAAGCAAAAATCTAGACCCCTCTTGGCAGAAAAAACACAAGGGAGGGGATTCCAACTCCTTTCATTTCTTCTCATTTTGTCAAATATTACGACATGCTGGGGAACACGGAAAGGCAATTCTTGTCCCCCTCTTCAGGGAGGGCGGGAAGTACCGATAAGAAAATTAATTCTGAATGAGAAAATAATATAACAGGGAAACAACAAGCCTGGGATAGCATAATATATATATATATATATATATAATATATATATATATATATATATATATATATATATATATATATATATATATATATATATATATATATATATATATATATATATATTATATATATATTATATATATATATATATATATATATATATATATATATATATATATATATATATATATATATATATATATATATATATATATATATATATATATATATATATATATATATATATATATATATATATATATATATATAACCAGATAGCACATTACATATGTGAAAACATGAATCTTTTTATATATATATATATATATATATATATATATATATATATATATATATATATAATATATATATATATATATATATATATATATATATATATACATATATACATATATACATATATACATTATATATATATATATATATATATATATATATATATATATATATATATATATATATATATATATATATATATATATATATATATATATATATATATATATATATACATATATACATATATACATATATATATATATATATATATATATATATATATATATATATATAATATATATATATATATATATATATATATATATATATATGAAATTCCACAATCAAACGACACCACAAATTTTTTTCTCAACTTACATTAGGGAAATTTGCATTAACTATTAGCAATATACAAATATTAAAATTCTGCTACTAAAAAAAGGTCTTAAATTCTAAAAATGGAAAAAATTAAGATGTAAAAGGGGCTTTGTATCAGAGTAATCGGTACTTTTTCAGAGCAGAATTTTGTGGGGTTCTATTGACATGACGGGAGCGTAGCCTCCGTACCTAAATGTTGTGAACATAACAAAATTATAATGTAATGATACACTAAGATTTGAGAATTCAACGGTTAATATCTCCATTATCACAGTAATATATTATAATACCACTCCTGGTGGAGGATCAGTAAAGTCTAATACGAGTTCATTACATTCATATGATTCAACTTTACAATGCACTGAATATTTTATAAAGCCTTTGGCTCTTAATACGTGAATTAGACCAATCTAGTTCGCCGAACGTATGATACAATTTTATTCAAAATTCGAGATTACATAATATTATCAATGGTTTAAACTAATTTATACACACATTAGCTGTCAAACTTTATGTATCCAATTTCTTATCTTCACGCAATAGGAGACATCTGAATTACACGTGATTTCAGATATGCTTCAGGGTAGTCAATAGTTGCAGAGAAAACTGAGTAAAACAGTTATTACTATTATTATTATTGACCCCTAGCTGGAGAGAGAGAGAGAGAGAGAGAGAGAGAGAGAGAGAGAGAGGAGAGAGAGGAGAGAGAGAGAGGAGAGAGAGAGAGAGAGAGAGAGAGAGAGAGAGAGAGAGATAAAATACCTAGACGACCAATTTCAGGCTTCTTTTCACAGACACTGTATAACTATTAAGGTAGATCTCTTTCTCTCTCTCTGATATACTGTATATTTTTCCTTTAAGAATGATCTTGTTAAGGACTACCCTGATTTTATGCAAGCTTTTTTTTTGCCATCGGTTAATGTATACGTCATCTTTGCAAATGATAAGCTACTGAGCATCAGGCTCCAAAAGGTTTGCTTGCACCTCTATAGTAAGCAATATGAGCTTTTTCTTCCTCTGTTACGTGTTTTTAATGTTTATCTCCGATTGTGGTAGGCCTTTATCCCTAAGGAGCTAAGAGGAGTGATCAAGCTACTACTTCTGGTGAATGTGTATGCTTTGACTCCTCCACCTCTAATACCAGGTGAATTGCAGCCAATGTATATGTATGTGTATGTATGTACGTATCTTTGGCTGTGTGATGAGTGAATTCTATCCTAGTGAGGAGTTGGTGATTCCCATGCTTCCCTTAGCTCTTTCTCTCAGTCGTAATTTGCACTGTCTTTCTCTTCTTCTTTTCTCTGTGGGTTGGGATGAAAATACTGCCTTCATAAATCCCTGCTTGTTATAAGAGATGACTAAACGGGGTAGAGCAAGGGGATTAAACCCCCCCAACATATTTTCCCCCTGTTAAGGTTAGCAAGCTAAACAACGCCTACATCATCAGGCCTCTAGCAAGCCGTGCTTTGACAACAAAAATTAAATGTACACACACACACCAATCAATGGTGAATGGCAGATCCATAAGGTGACCAGCTCTGAGCCAAAACTCCTCGGAAGGATGAGTTTTTGAGAGGGACATAGTAGTAATAATGAGCCTTTGCAATAATAATAATAATAATAATAATAATAATAAAAAGAAGAAGAAGAGAGAGGAAGAAGAATAATAACGTGATAAGGAACTGTGGTTGTGGCCTGTTATCTAAAAATTGTATATCTTCAAGAAAAATCCGTTTGGCTCATGTTTATCAGCAACTAGCGATAAAATATCCATTTCAAGTCTGGACGACTTGCTCTTGTTATCTTAATCATTCGAAAAACTGCTATGACATGTATCACTAAATGCGCAAGCTACGGGCTTTGAGTTTCAGGAACGAGGTTACATGAAGATTGCTATGGTGTCCATCTTATTTTTTTTTGGGGGGAAGGGTCAATATATCAAAAACGTGAAAAGAAAATTTTACTCAGAGATGAGATTATATCAAAGTAAGTTTTTGCAAAGTAAAACTAAATACAAACTCGGTAAAAAAAACAACAACAACAACGTCATAACATGACAGCCAGATTATACTTACCTTTTGTTTTTCCATTTTAAAATAGTTTGTGCAATTAAGACCACAGAAATCTTCAGCCGTTTTATGTAACTCCGCAGAGATACACAGATTTAGAAATTGTAGTTTACAAGAAATGAAAATACAGTCGTAAACTAAACAAGGTACTCTGGCACTAGGTAAGAGCTTAAAAGATATATTTCTTCTAGCGGGAACAAAGCAGTCCGAAATTGTTAGACTAGCACAGTCAATGTTTAAAAATACGATATTACTCTCTCTCTCTCTCTCTCTCTCTCTCTCTCTCTCTCTCTCTCTCTCTCTCTCTCTCTCTCTCTCGAGAGAGAGAGAGAGAGAGAGAGAGCCTATTTCAAGTACGTTTCGAGACAATGAGTGCAGCGCTTCTATAAATATGTGAAATTAATATATTAAGAAATGCCAACATTCTTGTTCAATACAAAATTCTGGTATAATTTTCAACAGTGTAAGTTTATTAAAGATTTATATGACAACGAAAACAATAACTTCATAATGTACACGAAAGAAGTTTACAACATAAATCCCATTCTGCCAAAAACAGTACACAAAACATCAATATCTGACACTGAAGTGACATTGGGGAGCACAATGATCTGAGGTCCGGAAGCATGAAATGATAAAGTTCAAGGCTTTTTGAATGTGAATAGTCTGTTATCTGTATTTGTGTTCATATTTAACACACTGAAGAATATTACAAGTTGCCTTTGAACTTGTGTAACCACTCAGTAGACTATTTGGAGATCTTGCACAATGCTGGTGTATAACATATGCAAGAAAGTGCTGATAATGAACAACCCACATAACATTTCCTCATTGGACAATACTCATTACGACTGTTATATTACATTTCATAAATGTGCACTGACGCACCCTAAATAGTATCTGAGACTGCATAAAGCATTGTCTCAGTAAAATGAAAAAAATACAAACGAACCCACAATCCTTTTAGAACAATATGTTAATAGCTCAATATCCTGAAATATGAACGATGATTTACTACCAGATAGGTATAATATTACTGAAATGCATCAGTCAATTTTGATTCCGCAGTTTTTGTTGTTTCGCGACTTTATTAAGTGTCTTTAATGATTAGCCTAGTTTCCAGTTCACCACAAGCCACGTTGCATGTCACCAGAAACTCCAATACAGTATTTGGTCCAGTAATAAAGGTTATTTTCATATAACAAATTTGGGCAGACAAGTAAAAATCCATTGAAAGCCAGCGAAGATGTGAAAGTGCTCTACTGATCCATGTAACTTGCAAAACCTATTAAATAAATATTAAGTAAGCAAATGCATCCTGATTAGTACGATACAAAGATTGTGACGAGAAAAAATTTATAGGTATAGATATTTAGGAAAATCTAGTTTGCAAGAGTGGCCAGACAAGTGGCTAATGAGATTCAATACGTCAAAATGTCATGAGAATGGCCACAGAGTTGCAAGATGACCCAAATTTGTCTTTTCATAAGCAAGTGAGGAGCTGTAAGAATCTATGGACGACGTATATCTAGTATGAGTTCATTCCAAGAGAACGGAATAAATGCATGGGTAAATACCGGCAGTTTTGTCCCCGAAAATGTACATAAATGGTATAGCAAAGGCAGTATATGGTTTCTTAGCACTCATAAGGGTGGACTTCTGGCACGTGGGCATAACTTTTGTGAGGCCTAAGATTTATTATGCAACTCACTTCTGTAATCCACACTAAAAAAAAAAAATGGAGAAAGTTCAAAGACACGTCATGAAGCTGGTGATAAATACGTAATATCAGCTATGAGGAGACACTGAACGAGTTAGACTTACCACCATTCGAAGCTAGAGGTTAAATTCCTTCATATCATTGACAGAGTTGATAAGGAGCGATACTTAGATATGGGTGGCTCAAGAAGTAGAAGTCATTATTTGAAGCTTCATATGAAAACTTTGAAAGCTGTAAGGAAGTACTTTTTAGTGTAAGGATAGTTGGTAACTGGAATTCGTAAATGCCAAATTAATTCATAGTTTTAAGAAAAGCTATGATAAGTGCTAGTAAGCAAAGGAAAAAAAAAAAGACAGAACGGGAAGTTACGAGCATAGGGTTCTTTCCCATGAGCACATACAGATAAATACCAGACCTACGGAAAAAAAAAAACTAGAAAGATAGCACGCAGACTATATATATATATATATATATATATATATATATATATATATATATATATATATATATATATATATATATATATATATATATATATAGTCACAATTTCACGAGCATTTCCAATAAGTGGTGAAAATGCCACAATACTGAGAAAGTCCAGTTTTGAAATGGGGTTATCTGTTATAATCAGTGGATTTGTTATCATTATTCTTATTTATTAGTATAACAAACATATAGCAACAGCAACACTGAATATTATGAAGGTGAATACGAATCCCGGGAGAAATTGGAGAAATTTTTAATTTTTATCAACTTTTAAGAGCCACAGATTCACATTCTCAAAGGGATATAATTGTAACACCTTTGAGTGTGTGTGGTGGTACTACAAGAAATTTTAAAATTCCTCAAATACTGTTATTATTATTATTATTATTATTGTTATTATTATTATTATTATTATTATTATTATTATTATTATTATTATTTGAATAAGATACATTTAAGTTGTGATATTATTAATTGTCAGTGCATGTAAATTTTAAAGCAAGTTTTACTAAATTTTGAACGATTAAACCTACGCACACATAAACACACAACAGTAACACTCTTAGAATTATTATGAGGTAAGGCGGATCTTACATGGAAGAGAGGGATGGGCGGATTGCATATTCCTAGATTTTCAGAAGGCATTTGATACGGTCCCACATAGGAGACTTATTAAGAAGCTCCAGGTAATGGCGAGAATAGGTGGAAATGTCTTGGAATGGGTAAACCTTAGAAGGAAGGGAACAAAGGGTCAGAGTACGACACTCAGTGTCTGAATGGAGAAGGGTTAGTAGTGGGGTTCCACAGGGTTCACTTTTAGGGCCACTTTTGTTCCCTGTATACAGACTAGAGTCTGTAAATTCATTCTTGAATATGTTTGCAGATGATGAAAAGATTGTGAAGAAAGTAAGAGACGATAACAATGATATAGAACTTCAAGAACACCTAAATAGTGTGCATGAATGGTCAGAACAGTGGAGGGATAGGGTGACGATTTTCAATTCCTTCGTGGTTTTGACAGAATAGATAGCGATCGACATATTCATATGGCTGGCTCTAGAACTAGAGTTCATAGTTTGAAGCTTCGTAAGAAAACTTCCTTGTAGGATGTAAGGAAGTACTTTTGTAGAGTAGGGACAATTGATGATGGGAATTCGTTAAGCGAGGGAGTAGTTAATGATAACTCAATCAATAATTTTAAAGACAAATATGATAAGTATCATTGAGTATAAAAATGGAACCGAACACAAGACGGGAAGTTACGAGCATAAAGCTCTCTCCCATAAGCACAATTAGGTAATTTTACAGAGAGAGAGAGAGAGAGAGAGAGAGAGAGAGAGAGAGAGAGAGAGAGAGAGAGAGAGAGA
>JAXCGZ010000257.1:67500-80000 GCA_037179515.1 Halocaridina rubra
TTGACTGCCCAGAAGAGGCCCCTTACAGTGAATCAAAATGCGATGCAAACAGAAGACTGACATACTTCATAGTACCATTTGGGGTATTCAATCTCTTCCACTCTCAATGCCAAGATCCTATAATTCTAAAAACTATCACCAACTGTGATAAAAGTCACAACATCAAAGGGGAATCCAAGCAGTTACAACAGCTTTCATGGGGTCTGGAATGGCGTGGAAAGCCTTTATGCCTCCTTGCAAGTGACACCGATGAACTAACTTCTGAATCAGTGTCTTCCCTTTGTGCTAACTAACCTCTTGCACAGCATATGCATTGTTTCTTCGTCGCTTCCTGCACGATTCTGCAATGATGTTCTTGCTTCCAAGGGTAACTTTTCTGGTGCTCGGAAGACAATAGTTTTGTGATCGGTCTCATATTACTTCTTCAAATTGTCAGGACACCAACATTCACTTAGGCACAGTTTTATTTGGTGATCCACGTCCAGATAATGAAGATAGCTCCAGGTCTCATGGCCTCACAGTAGGCATTTGTCCTGATTCGGTCAACAACACGAATAAATTCATTGTCTCCATTTTTGAAAGCCATAGGAGCAAGCTAATTAGCAAACTATAAGTGGAAAGCAATGAAGAGCAAAAATGTAGATTGCACGGCTTTCTATCTATCTAAAAGCTATTTAACACCCTGTATGTATGAATGTATGTATGTATAAATTTGAAAGCTATAGGAGCAAGCTAATTAGCAAAACTATATGTGGAAATCAATGAAGAACAAAAATGAAAGTTGCATGGTTTTCTACCTATCCCATTAGATAAAAGCTATGTAACACCCTGTATATATATATATATATATATATATATATATATATATATATATATATATATATATATATATATATATATTTATATTTATATATATATATATATATATATATATATATATATATATATATATATATATATATATATATATTACAAATAATCTCCATAAAATTTTAACTTATATTCGCAAATAACAAGCAACAATCATTTAAAAAATGAAGACACTCTCTAATTAGTCACTGACACATATATCGGATCTTGACCTACACTTAGTCTATAGCGTTTATCGTTCGTGGATGAAAAAAAAATAAAAAAAGGCTCATAATGAAACGAGAAAGCAAAGACAAATAATGAAACGAGAAAACAAAGACAAAAGCAGATATGTGTTCAAAGAGAGCCGAAAAAAGCGGGCTATTTTAAGTATTTGACACCTAACTTATCTGGTGCTGTCATTCTCCTTCTCGCATTACAAGTCATACCGAGATAAAAGCAATATTAAACACTTGGAGCAACAGATGGTCGGTAATCTTTATGATATGTAATTCTTTAATCTTATAAACTTTATATTACTCATAAAATCATGTTTGCTTGAAAGTACGTATGCAAGAATTTAGGTGTGTGTTTATATTTAGGTAAAGTACGTATGGCTGTAGCTTCTCGTCTCATGGTCGTATTTCACTGACATACCATACGTATCTTTAAAATGAATGCTGTGTATATCTAAGTACTAGATTTCACCTTTGAACTCATATACTGTATAATATCAGCAGCGGTAGCACCTAAAAATACAAAATTTCACGTGTTACACCTCCCCAGTACCCTCCACCAAGCATGGGTGTGTCTACGAGTACTACCAATTTGGCGGATTCTTCGCTAGATTTCTTCGATTGAGCGATATAGCGGGAAGAAATATAAGATTACCACAATCTAGCAGCTTTCTAAGTCCAGTCTCAAGGTTAAAATTTAGATAATCTTCATATCTACTGATATAACAGTCCAGTCTAGTGGATATTTCAGAGTTCCATTTGGCAATACTGATTCCGACTTTATGGAAGGTGTGTCTGTCGACTATCCACATTGACTAACCTATGAAACTACATTGTTCTACTAAGAGTGCCAATATGCAATATGATTTGGGTCAACGTGGTGATCTATTATTCGCTATTGCTCGTGTATTCTTAAAATAATGTTTAATAAACACTGTAATCATCGTTGAATTTCTCTTAACTGGTAACCTGAAGGGGGGGGGGAAGAATATGCATCCACTGGAAGTATGAATACTGCCTGCTGTGAAGGTTCTTTTCCATTCTTTAGTCCTCTTATTACTAAGAATTTTGGGTACAAAAAAAAAAAATACGGAAAAACCAGTATGGATTGCCATTCCTTTAATAAGTGTATTATCAAAATCAAAATTAAATGAAACGTAACCTAACAACGATGGTAAAGGTCACGCCATGACGAGAGCCAGTGGTATTAAAACTTAACATTCTCTCTCTCTCTCTCTCTCTCTCTCTCTCTCTCTCTCTCTCTCTCAATCTCTATCTATCTATCTATCTATCTATCTATCTATCTATCTATCTATCTATATATATATATATATATATATATATATATATATATATATATATATATATATATATATATATATATATATATATATAACCAAACAAGCACATTACATATGTGAAAACATGGATAATTTTTACCCTGACCGGGACTTGAACCTGGGACTTATTATTACTAAGCCAAAGCGCTGCCAACTACACCAAAGAAGGTTAACCTTCTGTGGTGTAGTTGGTAGCGCCTTGGCTTAGTAATAATAAGTCCCAGGTTCAAGTCCCGGTCAGGGTAAAAATTATTCATATATATATATATATATATATATATATATATATATATATATATATATATATATATATATATATATATATATATATATATATATATATATATATATATATATATACTCTGATAAAGGAGCAGGCAAACATACACATACGGATATGATGAAGGTTTTTAAATTCCTTCATGATTATGACAAGAGTGAATATTTTGATATGGCTGGCACTAGAAGTTAGAGGATATAGTTTGAAGCTTCATAATAAAACTTGTTTGCAGGATGTAAGGAAATACTTTTTAGTGTAATAGTAGTTGATAATTGGAATTCGCTAAGCGAGGAGGTAGTTAATGCTAACCCAATCCATAGTTTTAAGGGAAAGTATGATAAGTATCACTAAGTACGAAAGTGGGCCCGACCAGGAGACGGAGAGTTACGAGAATGGGGCTCCTTCCCGTGAACGCAATTAGGTAATTACACATAAGTACGTATATATATATATATATATATATATATATATATATATATATATATATATATATATATATATATATATATATATATATATATATATATATATATTACCTTTTTGGTTCACCAGTAGCATTGTCCTACGTATGGTCACATAATTTTTATTTCATATGTAATTGTTTTGTACGTCATACAGCTCTGCCTTCAATTATGCTCCTGAGTCTATTCCTGTCTCCATTTCAGTGTTCGAATTATTTGTCTATATATAATAATTATCATTCTATGAAGTGTGAAAATATGCTCAAGGGGAAATGAAAATAGTTGTTTATATTGATATGCATAGCACTAGGTGATATACTGCCAAGCTAAGGCAATTATATAAAGTGACAAAGTTTACAACGTCATCGGTATTTGAGATATTATTAAGCTCCAAACAAGGCTATTACAGCTGATAATGTCACGTGATTTACCGCTGGGTCATAAAATATTCTCTGTCTCAGATGTGCTAAGCTACAGCATTGACACTGAAAGCAATAAATGATGAGTTCACAAAATCTAAAGATAATTTTAACGCCAAATGTGATTGTATACTAAGGATAAAGCAAATAATAATAATAATAATAATAATAATAATAATAATAATAATAATTCTTATCCGCATACTTTTCTAATTACAACCAATCTAGTTTTAATTGCAATTACTATAATGCAGTTGGTTGTTAGCATGATACTAAACTGACATAAAAGAGATTAACAACCAATCGAGAGTAATAAAAAGCTTTAATACTTTTTGAACGGTGCATTTCAAGATCATATGAGCAACTATAGGCGCATTCAGACTATAACGAGATGGTAAATCCATGAATCTGAAAATCAAGATGAAAGAAAAATCCCCTCAAAAAATTGCATTCTCTTCACAGATGAATTGCTTCATTTATATACATTTCCTATATCTGCTGCTATATACTAATAGCATAATTCAAAGCTTAACCCTGGTTAATCAATACATTAACAGCTTCTTAATTAGTATTAGTGTATGAGGAGTTTGGATCATATGAAGGATGAGGACGGCGCCCTTGATAGTTCAGTCAGGTTAGCTTACTTTAGGAATAGAATATGTTTATTGGAATTAAGATAGGTTAGGTTAAGTACCGTAGTGACACTGGAGTTCGAATTCAACACATAATTCAAGGAGCCGTTTGATATTCTCCCTTAAAATTTGTTGGATAAAATCCTTTCACGCATCACAATGTTGCCCGGAAAATGTGCCCGTGTGATAGGGCCTTATGGGACAAATACCTCCTTCGTATTCCACGGCATTCAGTAAAAGTCTAGTAAATCTGGCGAGGCTAGGGCCAGCCCCTTTACAAGTGAGATCACTGACCTTGGATATTATTATTATTATTATTATTATTATTATTATTATTATTATTATTATTATTATTAAAAATAATAGCTACTGTCATCATTATTGGTGTAAGCCTTCGAGTAATTTATAAAATTCCCTCCATTATTAAGCCTCATTCCATAGCTTCAACTGATCAAACCCATTTCTTATCATCTCCGAATATAACTGGTGATAAGAAGTCAGGTGTTGTCCATAATAACAACCTAAATGTGAAAATTTTTTGATTGCATAATACGTACGTATGACCATTGTAGGAGCACCTCTTTATGTGTCAAAATTAGTTCCGTGTAGTACTGACGGAAATGCATGAAGACCACGCACAAAAAATTTAATACACCTTCAATGTTTAAAAACTAGCTTGAATTAATAAGTGAAGTCAAGAGGGCCACAGTGTTCCAGAGCACACCTTGGTTCGTGACAATAAAAAAAATAATATAATTTTCCCTTGGCAATGCCAACCAAGAATGTGCAGTAGGCAGGAGTGAAATATAATATTTCTCCTAAATCTATAAACTTAGTAGCTACTGGTGTACCAAATCCATATAAGGTCACCTGTTCGCTTATCTGAGTAGGAACAGATATATACTTGTCTGATTCAGTGATCCAAGATTAGAGTTCCAGAAAGGTACAGTTAATGATCATCTTTAATATACTGTTGATGAAATGGTGTATTTCATCGTTCGATAGGTCCTGTAAAATGATTTTCATACTCTATATTAAAATTCAATTGAAATAATGAAGTTAAACATTATTTTAGAAAAGCTATAGTTATAAACCATATTAAAGATTGTCAGAGTAAAAAATTTTTTTTTTCCTCTTTAAGGTATAAAAATGCAAATGGTAATTCAGCTTTTCTTTATGTACTACTCTGTCGTAAAAATTGCTGCTTGCATACTGGCTGTGAATTGGTGTTAATAGTAAGTTCTCTAATATAATATTAATACTGCACTGACTATAATGAATGGTATCATGAATAAATATGTCCTTAAATGTTACGTTGTATCGTATTCTGAATGGTTTTGCTTCCTATAAAAAAATACATAATATAACCAAAACCTAAATGGACCCCGTAATTACATCCAAACTGTAAAAGTCCATTTCAGTAAGGAACTAAAATGAAAGTAACTGAGGTGAACAGTAGCTAGCTACATCAATATTTCTTGCAAAATATGTCCTATGCTCTCCTGCTCCTTTACAGAAAAAGATACAAATTTGTAAGTTTTACTGTTTGCAGGTGTTTCTTGGATCGGCCACCCCACTAACATGGGGAAGGTAATCAAGTAGTATTTACGATTTGCGTTTTTTTTTCTTTTAGAGGCAGTAACAGATAATCTATCTAGAACTCTTATGGTTATCTCTTTATCTCTACCCCAGTAATTGAACTGCACAGGCTAGCATTAAGAGAAATCGCCTACTGTTTTGACAGAAAGACACTACAAAATCAATTCAAAGTGGAGGGACAAGAAAAAGTTAAATATTATAATAAAAAACGGCGAAAGAAAGCTCAGCTATAACGAGGCCTACTCACTGAATCCGTCTATGTCCATACCCAGGAGGTTTGGTCATCAATTCGTTATTGAGGCTTGTACAAATTTTTTTCAAAGGATCATCTTCAAAATAAGTAAGGGAGAGAAATGGCCTCAACTGGGCAGTACGTCCTGTCAACACATGCATATTCACTGGTTATTTCAATAGATGTGCGAGATTGATGATGGAACAATACTTTCACATACTCGGGTATTTAATAAGAATATACACCCAAAGAGAGGCAGCTACAGAATTTGTGACTTATGTTAATCATGCAAACCAGGATGTGAATCAAAACATACACGTTCCCAATAAAATGTATATAAATACCTTTAATGCACACGCCGATATCAATGTTTTATGACCCCAATAAAAATTAAAGCACAAATATATCTTTATATGCTTACTCTTAACAGACTATCAAAGCCTCATAGAAGAGATATGGTTCTAATATCATTGTTATTTAGCTACTATCAGTTTTTTTTCCATATACGATACCAACCCCAACAGACACTTTTGTCTTGAAACAAATATATCAGAGCAGAATGAATATAACGATACAAAATACAGTCTGTTCATAAATATGACGCCTTCGATATCATATCACAAGTAGCCAACAAGACAATTTCTGCCAGAATGTCAAAAGTTTTTGGCTGCCTATATCTATTCGTATAAAAAGGCTGCAATTCCCCTTATGAAAGAATAGGGCTGAGTCAAAGTATGTACCCACTGTCTAAAGGACTTCGTTTCACTAAAGGCACACACAGTAACACATCCATATTTCTTCACACAACTGTGCTACCTACCCCCTCCCTTTTACTTTCAACTGCTCAACAGCCATGCTCACTCAAAGACCCACTTGCTATGTTCTGGATGGAATTTTCCTCCCAGAACACCCTTGCACGCCTATGCTCTTGTTGGGATGAAAACAACAAGAGATGATTCCTAATCCTCTCACTTCAACCCATGCAGTCAACTTTTTGCCAACTGCCTAAGGAGAAAAAACTGAGTAATTGTGAAGAATATTATTAATGAATAAACTAAAGGAGGTAGTTGATGGTCTGTTCCTCACCTGCACTGCTGATTTTTTTTAAGCATCTAATCAGCTATATTTAACGAGAGTGTATTTCTTTACGAGATTGCAATTTCTATTTATGTTTCTCTTAGTTTTTGTCAGACTTAAAAGTGAGAGTATATGGCTTCATTAATATCAGTATACTAAATTAATTTAATTCAGGGAGAGTATATCTATCTTTATGCTCATCGCAATTTATCCTGTTATTTCCATCGTTTTAAAATATTGTTAATGATACAAAAATAACCTAGCCTTTCTATTCCTACTAAAATAAACACTGCAGATCCAAAAATCTATTGTAAAGGTAATATCTTAATCAGGGCGCAAATTCAACCTACTGTAAGGTGATGAGTAAGAGTTGTTAAGGTGAAATGGTATATATATATATATATATATATATATATATATATATATATATATATATATATATATATATATATATATATATATATATATATATAATATATATAATATATATAATATATATATATATATATATATATATATATATATATATATATATATATATATATATATATATATATATATATATATATATATATATATATATATATGATGCTATTTTTCGAGACACACGTGAATTTTGTAAATGTGAATGGATATGGATACGTAAGGAAATTGAAAGAATTTTTTTATATCCTTAGTACTTTCAAGTGTATTATCTTCAGTATGATGGATCATGGCACAAACCGCCCATTGCAATACTACAGCTGAAGGGTCTTGTGGATTTAAATAAGACTGTCTAGGAGAGTTTGATGTTAAGTCTTCCTTCAGTTACAGTTCTCTTTCTATGCCTACATCAACACCGAATATTCTTGAATATTCGTAGCACATGTCTTATTATCCCTTCATATCTGACAAGTCATTACACTCTCCATCTCTGTTTCTCTTTACTTTATGTATTCTTCGTGCCCAGGCCCAATGAGGGTTTTTTTTTTTTTTTTTGCCCGTCCTGATGTCACAATCATAAAAAAAAAGATAAATAATACACTTAAAAGTACTAAGTTATAAGAATCTCAAAAATTTCTTTCAATTTCCCTACGTAGCCATAACCATTCATATATATATATATATATATATATATATATATATATATATATATATATATATATATATATATATATATATACTGTATATATATTTGCATCCATACATAGATTTATAGATAGTCGTGAGTTTTACAGCTTCTGTTATTAATACATACCTATATATACAATGGCTGCAATGATTACCATTGGTTTATATTTCTTGTTTATTCTTAAGCTTTTTTTTTAAATATGACTGCAGTTTTTGCGTTTGCAATTTTCTTGTATAACTTTTCCAAAGTTCTTACGAATTGCAAATGCAAAAACAGCGGTCATATTCAACAAAATATGTATACAAGAAAATTTACTGCCAAAATATATATATATATATATATATATATATATATATATATATATATATATATATATATATATATACCGTTTGGTTTTGGTTTTACGTCACGAACTCCCTTTCAACTAACGGCTAGGACGGTTGCCGTCTTGTGAAGGACTAGTTTTGGCAAATGTAATCGTTACCCTGAGTGTATGCCCTTACTAACCTCAGTCTGTGACGGGGCGCGAACCCTCGACCTGCCGCCTCAGAGTCGCAGACGCTACCATTTTGCCACGGAGACTATATATATACATATATATATATATATATATATATATATATATATATATATATATATATATATATATATATATATATATATATATATATATATATATATATATATATATATATATATATATATACAGTGTTGCCTCACTTATCGCGGTAGTTCGGTTCCGGGACCCGGCGCGAACCAGGAAATCCGCGAAGTAGGATCCGCCTATATGTACATAGATATTTTAATATATTTTTACGTTTACACTGTATAAACCCTACCTGCACTGTTAAAAAACACCCTTTACATTATAAATAACAGCAAGCAACGTAAATTTTTATGAAAGTGATAGATAAAATTACGGTGAATGAAGTGATAATGACGTGACATACATACTCATTTACAATTATTTTTTCGTTTACATACTGTATAAACCCTCCCTGCACTGTTAAAAAAACATCCTTTACATTATAAATAACAGCAAGCAACGTAAATTTTTATGAAAGTGATAGATAAAATTACGGTGAATGAGGTGATAATGACGTGACATACATACTCATTTACAATTATTTTTTCGTTTATGTACTGTCCACTCCATGATCTCTGTCTCTTCCATTTTCGCTCCCCCTCCACCAATCCCTCCTACTCAACGCCGCCTTTGGCACTTCGAGCGAACTCAATATGAAAATTTGCGTAACTTTCTCTTTGACTTTCCATGGGATGACTACTGCTTTCGGTCCCGCAACCCTGATCGGGTAGCTGTAAAAGTTGCCGAGATCATGACCGCGGGAATGGAGGCGTACATCCCCTCTTCTACAAAAACTCTCTCCCCCTAAACCTTGGTTTAACCGTGCCTGCTCCATGGCTATCCAGGCTAGGAATCAGACTCACCAATCTTACCAAGCCTCTCCTTCCGATTTAACTCGCTCTGCTTTTATTATAGCTAGGAATCGCTGTACAGCTCAGATTCGAAGGTCTAAGGCTTCCTTTATAAGAAGGAAAGTTGATGACCTTAACTCCTCTCCCACTGACAAATGCTTCTGGTCCTTAGCCAAAAACCTCTCCAAAAACTTCTGTAAATCAAGCTTTCCCCCTCTCATTCATTCTGATGGTTCTATAGCTTGCTCTCCCACTGACAAAGCCACTCTCTTTGGCTCTCATTTTTCTGCCAACTCTTCTATCAACGATTCCAGCACACCTGTTCCTCAGTCTTTTCCCCTCTCTAACCCTATGCCCTCCCTTATCCTTTCTTCACGCAAAGTTCATAAGGTTCTTCGCTCTCTAAAGACAAACAAGGCATCTGGTCCCGATGGTATCCCTGCAAGGTTCCTTAAGGAATTTGCAGATGAAATGGCTCCCGTGCTTTGCCGTCTTTTTCGCCTCATTCTGTCAACTAGTATCTATCCTTCATCTTGGAACCATGCTCTAGTTCAACCTGTTCCTAAGAAGGGTGACCGCTCTATTCCTTCTAACTACCGACCTATTGCTCTAACCTCCTCTATTGCTAAAGTTTTCGAAACTTTGCTCAATGCTCACTTCTTGAAACGCCTTGAATCTAACTCACTTATCTCCGATCACCAGTACGGCTTCCGCAAGGCAAGATCCACTGGTGATCTCCTGTCCTATCTTACTCATGTATGGTCATCTTCTCTGAGGAACTATGGGGAATCCTTTGTCGTCGCCCTTGATATCTCTAAGGCTTTTGACAGAGTCTGGCACAAGGCTCTGTTGGCCAAACTCCCTGCCTACGGCTTTACCCCTTCTTTCTGTTCTCTGATTTCCAGTTTTCTTACTGACCGTTCTATATCTGTAGTTGTTGATGGCGCGACATCTAGCCCTTTCTCTGTGTCTAGTGGTGTTCCACAGGGCTCTGTTCTTTCACCTACTCTCTTCCTTCTCTTCATCAATGATCTTCTACAGTCCCCATCTTCCTCTCTTCTTCATGCCTTTGCCGATGACTCTACCCTTCACTTTTCCTCTGCCTTTTCTTCACAACCTTCATCTGTTACTCGTAATCAATCTCGTATCACTCTTTCTTCTACTCTTAACTCCGATTTGCAGAGAGTATCTGAATGGGGCACTCAAAATTTAGTTAAATTCAATGCCTCCAAGACACAGTTTCTGGCTATCTCTTTATCTTCTTCTCCTCCAGATAACCCTATTGTCTTCGAAACTAATGAAATTTACCCTCTTAACTCTATCAATATATTAGGAATCCACATAGCCTCTAACTTGTCTTGGAGGAATCACATAATCCAAATTTCTAAATCTTCATCCTAAAAATTGGGGGTTTTGTTTCGTTTTCGTTATTACTTTTCCTCATTGCAGTTACTTAAAATTTACAAAGGTCTTATCCGCCCCTGCTTAGAATACTGCTCACACATCTGGGGTGCTTCTTCCTTTACTTATCTTCTTGATAGGGTTCAATCTAAGGCAGTCAGACTTATTAATGATCCTTCTCTTACTTCTAACTTGGATTCTCTCTCTCTTCGCCGTAAGGTATCTTCCCTTTCGCTTTTCTATCGCTACTACTTCCATCGCTGCTCTGATGAGTTGGCGAGTTGCATCCCTCCTCCACTGCCGAGGCCGCGTAACACTCGCCAAGCGGCCTCATCTCACAGGTACTGTGTCGAGATTTGTAGCTCGCGGATTGGTCGGTGCAGCGACTGCTTCTTCCCATCTACCTCCAGACTCTGGAACTCTCTTCCTCCTTCTGTCTTTCCTAGTTCTTATGACCTTTCATCCTTCAAAAAGCAGATCTATCGTCATCTCAGAGCCTAGTCCTCCATATCTCTGGGTCCTCTTTACTTTGACTGTTTTTTCTGTCTGTCGTTTTCCTTTGTGTGACATTACCTCATCTCTGCCTTGCCCTTAACTTTTTCTTTTCCTTCGTCTTGGTATTTTCTCGTGCCCGGGCCTTTGTCGATGAGGGCAGTTTCTGCCTGTCCCGGTGTCACACTCTTAAAAAAAAAAAAAAAAAAAAAAAACCCTCCCTGCACTGTTAAAAAAACACCCTTTACATTATAATTAACAGCAAGCAACGTAAATTTTTATGAAAGTGATAGATAAAATTACGGTGAATGAGGTGATAATGACGTGACATACTCATTTACAATTATTTTTTCGTTTACGTACTGTATAAACCCTCCCTGCACTGTTAAAAAAAGACCCTTTACATTATTAATAACAGCAAGCAACGTAAATTTTTATGAAAGTGATAGATAAAATTACGGTGAATGAGGTGATAATGACGTGACATACATACTCATTTACAATTATTTTTTCGTTTACGTCCTGTATAAACCCTCCCTGCACTGTTAAAAAAAAACACCCTTTACATTATAAATAACAGCAAGCAACGTAAATTTTTATGAAAGTGATAGATAAAATTACAGTGAATGAGGTGATAATGAGGTGACATACATACTCATTTACAATTATTTTTTCGTTTACATACTGTATAAACCCTCCCTGCACTGTTAAAAAAAAACACCCTTTACATTATAAATAACAGCAAGCAACGTAAATTTTTATGAAAGTGACAGATAAAATTACGGTGAATGAGGTGATAATGACGTGACATACATACTCATTTACAATTATTTTTTCGTTTACATACTGTATAAACCCTCCCTGCACTGTTAAAAAAAACACCCTTTACATTATAAATAACAGCAAGCAACGTAAATTTTTATGAAAGTGATAG
>JAXCGZ010000257.1:85000-96386 GCA_037179515.1 Halocaridina rubra
CTTTATTTAACGAAAGTTTTAAAAGAAAAGGCTTTTAGAACCATTTCAGAATTACAATCAGGACTATGTAGACGACAAACTGATTACGTATTATAATAATAATAATAATAATAATAATAATAATAATAATAATAATAATAATAATAATAATAATAATAATAATAAAGAACCACATCTGTCTCGGAATAACCAAAAGCATGCAGTGTGATGAACAAGACCATGAAAAGAATGTAAATTAGAGCATAAGAAAGTCAACTGCAGCACACATACCATGAAAAAACACTTGTGAAGCAAAATTGTGCCATGCTACAACATTAAATTGAGAAGGAGAAATATAAGTAAAACATAAGTGGAAAGGAGTTAATTCACAGTGATTAGAAATGACATGTAAATAGAAATGACAATGTAAGACATGAAAGAGCAATGACATGAAATTATATAACCAATAAAGTCATATATATTTTCTAAATAAATGAAACAAATGCTGACAGTAATAAGAAGCGTGAAGGTGATGAAAATGAATAATGAGAGATAAGTAAAGGCAAAATATATATGAGGGCAAAATATATCATAAGCAAGCACTAAAACTGTTCAATGCTGCAAGCTGCTGAATAAAAAATAATTTAATGAAAAAATTATCGGGAAAAATTTATATAAAAAAAAAGATAAAGGAGAGGAGGAAAATTCTACATCATGACGAATACATGTAAACTTACACAAAAGCTACACAAAAAGCAGTGAGCGAGAGTATATAAAACCAACAGTCAGCAAAAAAATGGGGTATAATCATAAAATATTATACAAGATATAATTTAGTGGAGAAACAGGTTAATTATTGTTATCCTTACAGCTTAAGTAAGCATCAGTAAATATATAAAAACAAGAAAAAACACTATACAAAACATATATACATGGAAACAGAATAAATTAACAAAATATGGAGTAATGTAAAGACTCTTCTTTGATATCGATTAAAGAATGAGCCCTAAATGCCATTATAATGCCCACCTTGTATACAAGAGTAATTCATGTATCGAAAATTTTTGGGGAAGAGTCCAAATTAATAGTCCAAGCATAATGAGAGCTTAAGGAGACTCAAAAGACTTTGCTCTTCATATACATTTCATAAATTAATAAAAGAGTCCATCAATGACAAGCACCCCAAGAGAAACGAATACTAGACAAGGCCCACAGAGATAAGCAGTAGCTGTGGTCAGGTGTCATTGTAAGTGCCTGAAATAGTGTCATAGTAAAAGGGACAGTCACACCCTTACACCAGAGTCATAACCATAAAACAATACAAAATTCCTCATAGAATATAATTCCATGCTGCATTAAAAGGAAATTCAAATATAATTTATGGAATTAGCATATTTGCATAAAGAGAGGTAAGAAATGATGTTTTATTGCATCTCTTCAGACCTTGAAAAAAAAAAGCAACAATAATCTACTACCAAAAAAACCGCTAATATAGGTAAAGACATGTCGTCTTGTCAGCATGACAACAGATTACTCAGAGTTCCTACTAAAGAATAAAAACCATCACTTAAGGGGCCTCATCTCTAACAAAGCTGGAAAAAATGAGTACGGTATACTATCTCAGCAGAAGGCCTTACACAGCTTCCAAACAGGAAGTCATTGTTATTGATCTCGACATTATACCACTGAACGTACTTTTTCCCTTAAATATAATTATGTGTAAAGCAACGGAGCAGGAATTACCGGAAATTTTAGTTGCTTTTATTTGTCAAGTGGTGGCTTACAACTAAAAATTTCAGTATGAAAAGAGCTACAACGAGGTATGAAGCGTATTAAGAAAGAAAATAAAAAGAAGGTTTTCATATTAGGAAATTAAAATGGACACTTTGTATACATTATATTATACAGCGTTGATAAATAAACCAGAAAGAAAAAAATATTAAAACTTAAAATACGAACAAGAAAATTCAGGGAAAAAAAAATTTTCTACACCTGCTCAATACTATAAACTGGGAGGGGTGGGTATAAAGGATCATCATAAAATGAAGCGGTAAGGCATATCAGCTAGGGCTGTCAGATTCCATAGCAGATAAGTGTTGCCTCGCTTACACTGTATAAGATTCAAGCAATGAGGGGGAGGAAAAACTTTGTGACACTTCACCCCTTAAGATGCTAATATGTGAGGGATAGGTAAGTGGGTCTACTGGTGAATAAGTGTGTGCTCTGACTCGGCAACCCCCTTTACAAAGAGGATTTCGGCCTATGAATGTGTATGTACGTTAAAAAAAAAAAAGTGTCCATATTTCAACCCACTTAATATTATTTTTTTTTTTTTAACAAAATATGGATGCTGATCTTATCTACATCTGAGAGATGAAGCACATATATTTGGCTTAAAATGGTTTACTTTACATGTAAATACTGAAAAATTGTCATTATGAATTGGAAAGCAGTAAAGGGTGCTTGTCTCTCACTCACCAGGTAGCATCGTGATGTACTATTTTTCTTTCATGCAGGGCATAAAGGATTAGTATTAATTTGATCAATAATAGAGACTGATATAACTGTCAATAACAAAATCATGTATTACATCAAATGTGATATTGAATAACAGGGTGCAAAAGCTTTGAAATAATTACTATTTTTCAGAATCTGTCTACTTTACAAAGAGCCTTTTGTGATTTAACAGTTAGTTTGTGGTAGTTCACATAGATTATGGTTGCATATTACAAGAAATAAGCGTGTAATATATGGTATGGACTGACTCATTACCTATATACTGAAATACAAAGCACAGTCATCTGCAATTTCTTGAACATTCTGATAATAGGTGTGGACAAAGGCATAGGAGATTTCTTATAAGTCCAGAGAAGCTTTGGTTACATACAAATGTATACAATAATGTACAGTGCTGCTAGAGGGTATCAGAAGCCCATAAGTGTAAAGGTCATGTGCCTTTAAGTATGCAAAGAATTAACTACCATGATACATTACGACAGAATGTATAACAATATAGCTAAACGAACCAGAGTTAAACCTAAACAGATGCAGTAAAACATTTTACCAAAAGAAACCTTAAAAAAAATTGTAACAAAGGTTCTGAAAGTTCAATAGGTGCAAGTATTTAGAATGTATCTATGAATATATCAACCAATGAAATAAAGACGTATAAAATATAAAGAAAAATACTATACATCTAACTATAGAAAACACCCATATTTTTTACGATTAGAATATATTGACTTACCTTTCTGGCAAGATAATCTGCCATTGAAGAAAGCTGACCCTTGCTAGCTGTTTCCACAATATTCTCATAAGCCCATTCAACTGGCTCCACCTGCAAATATAGAAGATATAAAACATCATTAATACGTGATAAAGCTCTCAGTGTAACTGATCATTAAAAGTCAGCTTACTGGTTTCATTCCACAAGGAAAGCTAATAAAAATGAGGTATATTTCACGTACAAACATCTCTGCTTTTTAAACAGATTCCAAGGAATAAAATAATTAACATATATATATTAACAGCTGAAGGTCTTTTGGACTTAAATATGACTGTCCAGGATAGTTCGATGTTAAATCTGCCTTCAGTTACGGTTATTTTCTAAGCCTACATTAACAACGAATATTCTTATATATTCGTTACACATCTCTTGTGATCCCTTCACATCTGACAAATCACAACACTCTCCATCTCTGTTTCTCTTTATGCTTTCTTCGTGCTCAGGCTCAATGAGGGCAGTTTTATTATCTCTTTATTTGGAGGGATCGTCCTGGTGTCACTCATAAAAATATACGATAATTAGAACAAATAATTTAATAACATGATAGCATAAATATATCGAGTTGCCCTAGAGATAAGAAAGGCATGTATGTAAAAAATAGGTAATCGCATAGTATTAAATTCCTTATATGATAAGAATATGATAAGGAGCCCCTCAAGCCCTCTAATATGATATGTTCTCCAGATTGTTATCAGTGGTAACTAAGCACTCCCCAATTTCACATGTGTACACAGGAGCACGTACCATGAATAAACTGCTACAAGCAATATTGTCAGCTATATGTGAAGTTTTTTAAGCAGCAAGAGTGATTAAAGAAAAGTAGTTGCTGCAACTTTACTTCAGTGAAAAAGAAAATAGAGAGGTGAAATTAATCTAATTTTTGAGCTACAGCAAACCAGGATTTTATTTCTCTTCACTTAGGTAAGTAATAGCACAGTTCCTTCAAATCCTATTTACTGTAAAAGTTCCCAGGCCTTACTATCTACAAGGACACATAAAATCCACATGGCTTATTCATTCACACAATTTTCACCAGCAAATCATTAGTAAAGACACTACATAAATCCTAAAGAGCATAACTTTTAGCTCTAAATAAACAATTGTAAAATTCTATAGACCTAAAAGAATGACTGACAGTTTGATCTAACTCTCTCACTCAAAATGTGCCTCATTACATGGAGGCAATTTTTTTTATTTTATTAAAAGCTTAAATATTCTATTACTACAGAAATTTTTCTAACTGACAACAAACAGTGTTACCAAATCTATCATATTGCTTTCAAAATTATTATAATAAAAACTTGAAAATACACTGAATATCCAAGACTACAGTATTACCAAACTCATATTTTTAAACCTTTGTGAATTTTGAAACCCATACAATCCTTACACAGAGCTAATAAATATTTGTTTTAAGTTTACATCTCCAAGAAAGGCTTCGTAAAAATAAACTACATCAAAATATAAACTCTAAAAACTAATAAAAGTCAACAGGTAAACATTATGCATTATCCATAATCTTGGCAAAAATCATAAGGTCCACTATTTAAAGTGCAGGTTTCAAAAATAATGATAATAATCGTGTTTAATATTGATTGTAGCATTCTTTTAAATCTAAATTCTCACAGACGTATTTATTTCGGAGACAAATATGCATTAACAATGTTATATAGCTATAAAAAATTTAGTATTTTTACTTTCATTTGAAGTAACAGATATTAAGGCTAAGCATATATTATACAATTACCATGAGCATTAAGGTTCAGGTGTAATTGGCCAGTTTTTAAATCCACAAATGAAATATTATACTTGAGCAGTACATAGAAATAAGAAATTCTGTTAATGCTCTAGTGGCATAAAAAGGGTTAGTAATATAATTTTCTTTCAAGATCTCATGGGGTTTGATGAGATAAAGTTCTAATAAGTAAAAGCTATTGCAAAGAAGAAACTTCTTAAAATCTACAAAACCATAATGCAATGTAGTAAGTCTTTTTTGTACCAAAAATGAACTTCATGGGGCGATTATTTTTGACGATTAAATAATAATAACAAAAGTAATCATATTAGTGCATTGAAATTTCGAATATATATTAATGCTGGCTTCATAACTTTTATGCCTGTACAAAACTTACAAGAAACTGCACAGATATCTATTCTTTTGGCAGTACATAACTTAAATGAAGATGATATAATTTACATCCAAGATGTCTCTGTTACAGCATTCCAAGTTCACTTTATACCTCCAAAATTTACAGATTAACTTGTAACTACAATAGCCCTTCTTATATAAATTTTATGAACAAAGAGTAGAAGCTGACCTTCCTTAGCTTTATCAAGTTTTTCTTACAAGATAACATATCTTATATTCTTAATTATATCATGATAACCGTTAATTAATCACCAAAGACTGACAGTAGCAGTTATCATCAGTTCCTAATGAAAAAAAAAAAAAAGATATACCTTATCTCATCTACTTCAATTTTAAAGGTGTTAGATGTGTTATTATTAATCAATTGTTTTCATGCATAATGCAATATCCCCTTGACATATGCAACATGGCTACAACTGAAAACAAAAGAATTAGGGTAGCACTACTACCTCATATACTACATAGCCTCACTTCTTCCATCAGTGGTTTGGTGGGAAGAAGAAATCAAGAGACAGCCAATTCCCACTTTTTTCACTTCTAAATGCCACTTCTGATACGCAGAAAATACAAGGGCAGTGTATTCTCCCCAGTTAATCAAGGATATCCTATTTGTTTGCCATTCGCAACATGCCCTCTTTGCATATTTAGATAGACTTCTCTTCCTCTCTCTTCCCCAAGTCATGATATGTCTTAAGAAAAGTATCACACTCTAAAATGAACCCTTTAAAATTTAGACATACTGTACTTGATTTAGTAAACAACTGCTTAAAAGTAAGCTTTTCTTGAGCAAAAATGGCATACAAGAAAGGAACTCAGTCAATGAAGATTGAACTACACAAGAAATATCTGTCCAAAGTTAATATCATGATTTAGATAACTATTTCCTAAAGCTTTCAGATATTACTTTTTATAACACAAAACCGACAAAAACTATTTGATGTACAATATTTCATATCTCTACTGTAAAACAATAGTGGCTATATATCAGGAAAGATATGTTCAAAGAATTATCTCCTAGTTTCTGAAGTTTACAACGAAAGCAAAACAGAATACTGCAGACTTTTAAAATCTATTCCAAATGGCACCTGCCAGTTGGCATAACTAGTATGATATATATACGACTTACAAGTAGAATTAGAAAAACAGAGTTATTTTCAATCTTTTAGAAATATCTAACAAGCAAAGCAAAGGCGTGCATACTTTGGCAGAACTTGAATATGCTACTATTCTTAGCCTATAAGTAACAAGTAACATGAAAGTAACTCGAGCATCCTGCTATAATTAATGAAAAAATTAGCAATAGTGTGCTCATGCTAGTAATTTCCATAAATATCAGATACTATTACCAAGACAGAACAGTGATGCATAAAGTGTAAAAAAAATCAATGGGATGTAATCCACTGTTCTCATAGCATAAGCTCCATAAAAGAAGTATATTCAAAGCTTACATAAAGCAAAGTATGACAAAACCCCCCACTGTCATTAACACAGGCGACTTGAAAAACTTATCTCCAAGCTTATTATATCATCCACAATAATTCGATCCAACAGTATAGATTAAATTGCTATTTAGGAAATTCAGAGTAGCTTTTTTTTTTCTATGAGTGTGACACTGGGACAAGCAAAAACTGCCCTCATCAATAAAGGCCCGGGCACGAGAAAACACCAAGACGAAGGAAAAGAAATAGGTTAAGGACAAGGCAGAGATGAGGTAATGTTACATAAAGGAAAACAACAGAGAAAAAAACAGTCAAAGTACAGAGAACCTAGAGACATGGAGGATTAGGCCCTGAGATGATGATAGATCCGCTTTTTGGAGGATGATAGGGCATAAGAATAAGGAAAGCCAGAAGGAGAAAGAGAGCTCCAGAATCTGGAGGTAGATGGGAAGAAGCAGTCGCTGCACTGACCAATCAGCGAGCTACATATCTCCGCACAGTACCCGTGAGATGAGGCTGCTTGGCAAGTGTTACGCAGCCTTGGCAGTTGGGGAGGGATGCAACTCGCCAACTCATCAGAGCAGCAATGGAAGTAGTAGCGATAGAAAATAGAAACGAAAGATACCTTACAGCGAAGAGAGAGATAATCCAGATCAGAAGTAAGAGAAGGATCATTAATGAGTCTGACTGCCTTAGATTCAACCCTATCAAGGAGATAAGCATAAGAAAGCACCCCGGATGTGTGAGCAATATTTTAAGCAGGGACGGATATGACCTTCATAGATTTTAAGTAACTGTAAAGAGGAAAAGTAATGACGAAAACGAAAAAGAGATGAAGATTTAGAAATTTGGATTGTGTGATTCTCCAAGACAAGTTAGAGGCTATATGGATTCCTAATATGTTGATAAAATTGAGAGGGTAAATTTCGTTAGTTTCGAAGACAATAGGGTTATCAGGAGGAGAAGCGGATAAAGAGATAGCCAGAAACTGTGTCTTGGAGTCATTAAATTTAACTAAGTTTTGAGTGCCCCACTCGGATACCCTATGAAAATCGGAGTTGAGAGTAGAAGAAAGCGTGATACGAGACTGATTACGAGTAGCAGATGAAGGTTGTGAAGAAAAGGCAGAGGAAAAATTAAGGGTAGAATCATCAGCAAAGGCATGAAGAAGAGAGGAAGATGGGGATTGTAAAAGATCATTGATGAAGAGAAGGAACAGAGCAGGTGAAAGAAAAGAGCCCTGTGGAATACGATTGGTAACAGTGAAAGGGCTAGATGTTGCATCATCAACAATTACAGATATAAAATGGTCAGAAAGAAAACTGGAAACCAGAGAACAGAAAGAAGGGGTAAAGCCATAGGCAGGGAGTTTGGCCAACAGAGCCTTGTGCCAGACTCTGTCAAAAGCCTGAGAGATATCAAGGGCGACGACAAAGGATTCCCCATATTTCTTCAGAGAAGATAACCATACATGAGTAAGATAGGACAGGAGGTCACCAGTGAATCTTGTCTTGCAGAAGCCGTACTGGTGATCAGAGATAAGTGAGTTAGATTCAAGGCGTTTCAAGAAGTGAGCATTGAGCAAAGTTTTGAAAACTTTAGCTATAGAGGAGGTTAGGGCAATAGGTCGGTAGTTTGAAGGAATAGAGCAGTCACCCTTCTTAGGAACAGGTTGAACTAGAGCATGCTTTCAAGATGAAGGATAGAAACTGGTTGACAGAATGAGGCGAAAAAGACGGCAAAGCACGGGAGCCAGTTCATCTGCAAACTCCTTAAGGAACCTTGCAGGGAAACCATCTGGACCATATGCCTTGCTCGTCTTTAGCTTAAATAGAAAGCTCAGTAATCCAATAAAATCTAATGTAAAAAATTACAGGAGAATACAAGAGCACTTTTATTCTCTTACTAAAAGAGCCCATAATTCAGCTATGCAATTTTTTTTTTCAATATTTCATTCGAATACCTTCAAAAGAGTTAAGACATAGAGTTAGACATAACTTATTAAATGGCAGTTCATACTGTCATCCCTTATCATAGCTCATATAATTACATATAAATTTCTTGTTTCACTATATTAAAGAATAAAACTAGTTATCACCTTCCAAACGAAAAAGTATTTTTTTTTACTTCAAAACTAGTAACATTGGAAGTTAAGTTAATCTACAAACTACAGTATGTCTATAAGAAGTGATAATCACAAGTACAGAGCATATATGAGACAGCCAATAAGCTCTTTTCGTGTCATCAATTGCTGTGATGAACATGAGGTACTTGATACAATGCCATTACGATTACATTCAATACATATGGGAGGGGAAAAAGTATTTTTCTTGATAAGGATCATATTCCGTGAGTAACTGATAAAAAATAAACTATTTTCCTTGTGTAATCAATTACTGTGGTCAAAATGAGGTAACTGATAACGTGCCAATATGATCATATTCAGTATATAAGATAAGGGGAACAACTCGTTTTTCTTTTATATTCAGTTACTGTGGTGAATACTTAGGTAACAAACAATATACCATTGTGATCACATTCAGTTTATATGAGAAGGGGAATAGACTCTTTGTGTTGTATATTAAATTATTGTAATTAAAATAAAGAAACTCAAATGTCAATAAAATCTCAATGTATATAGGAAAAATAATTATGAAATCTAGATTTAAAAGAAATTATAAATGTTAAATGCATACATAATTATAAGGAAGATATAAGTGTCAGTGAATTAAAGAAGGTGAGGTTATAGGTGGTAAAGAGTGAGTATAAGACTAACAAATGAGAAAAATTAGGTAAATAAATACAGTACTTACAATAAGGAATGTAGATGCGCTAAGGAAAAAAAGATATTAATGTTGAACTAAGTATGGAAAGAGGGAAAGTATAAATGCTTGAGAGGTTCATAAAAAAGAAAGGAGTTCAAAAGCACTTTAATAAACACAAAGATGGCATATGAAGGAAAAATCCAAGCTGTTCCACGGCATTATCAAATTTGAAATTAAGTGTCAAAGAACACGTTATAAAGTTGGAATGTGTAGAAAGAAGTATATCTGAGACAAATAGAGAGATCTGTGCAATACTGGACAAGAGGCTCCAGTAAAAATGTATAAAAGAGAATACTCCATCCCTCACTATTGTGGAAGTGAGGGAAGAGGAGCAAGTATTACAGAGCACTGCCTTTAATGGAGTAAGATCTTATAAAGCTGTGGAATCTGATATGTGCGTAAAAAATGTACTGTAACACACTGCATCACATCTGAAAAGTCAATAGAATCATGGGAAATTTCAAGATGCTTTAAGTTGGCAAACACTGTGCCTACATTAAAAAATGGGAGAGACATAGCTTTCAACTATAGGTCAGTTGCATTGACTAAAATAGTATGAAAAGTTACAAAGAACTTAAGGAGGTACATCTCTGTTCATAAAGAGTAACCTTTTGTGAGACAACATGATTTAGAGAAGTCTCATCTAACAAGAAAAGTGCTGGACAGATTGCATATTCATAGATTTTCAAAAGGTGACTGAAGTCCCACATGTCATAGAGAACCTGAAATTTATTGCAAGACTGGTTGGAATACCCTAAAGAGAGTATAGGGTTAGAGTAAGTGTCAAGACTGGAAGAAATTTAGCACTGGATTTCACAAGAATCAATAATATATTCATTTTTGTTTCTTATATTTGTAAATGACCTGCCAGAGGTTGTAAAGCAAATATTGATGCAAAAGTTATGAAAGGATTACAAAATGAAAATTATAGTTCACAACCTCAGGAAGACCTTAACAGTCTGCATAAAAGTCAGATTAGTAGTTAATGAGATTTAATATTTAATTTTGAATATCTATTCTATCTATCTACCTTGGCTGTCTCCCCCAACTAGGGGGTAGCCGACATAAAAAAAAGAAACAATAAGGGGATTACTTTGCTCTATGGGCAATGACGAGGAAGCTAGCGACTGTTCAGATGGCACTGCTGGAGTGCCACAGCCCATCCTCCTGGCTATTCCACAACCTGTGTCGCTTCACAACTGCCAACTTCTCCTACTGCCACTACCACAGGGCTACCTCTGTAAGATGCAGCCCCATGGTAACAGCAGATGCCCATCAGAGCTGCGTCACAATCGCTCGCCACTCATTCCAATTCCTAGCACGCTCACTTGCTTCCATCACATCCATCCTCCTATCATTCAGGGCTCTCCTTACTTCATCCATCCACCCAAAGCTAGGCCTCCCTCTAGCATTTCTCCCATAAACTCTCGCATTCATCACCTTTTTCAGCAGTCTTTCATCATCCATCCTTTCCACATGGCCAAACCATCTCAGAACATTCATATCTGTTTGCAAATTCTCTCCTCATACCCGTTCTTGCTCTCATCACTTCATTTCTAACCCTATCAAACCGAGATACACAAATCATACTCCTCAGGCATTTCATCTCAAATGTGATTACCTACAATTAGGTAATCACATTTAGTTTCCGTCTCTCAATTACTTTCATACCCCATAACTCTGATCAATACATCACAGCTGGCACAAC
>JAXCGZ010000258.1:0-27500 GCA_037179515.1 Halocaridina rubra
TAATTGTGATTACCTAATTGTGTTTACGGGAAAGAGCCCAAAGCTCGTATCTTCCCGTCTCCTGATCGGTTCCATTTTTAGACTTAGTGATACTTATCATACCTGTCCTTAAAACTATGGATTGAGATAGCATTAACTACCTCCTCGCTTAGCGAATTCCAATTATCAACTACTCTTACACTGAAAAAGTATTTCCTTACATCCTGCAAACAAGTTTTCTTACGAAGCTTCAAACTATGACCTCTAGTTCTAGAGCCAGCCATATCGAAATATCGATCCCTATCCACTCTATCATAACCATGAAGGAATTTAAAGACTGTCACCATATCCCCCCTTACTCTTCTAGCTTCGAGTGATGGCAAGTCTAATTCCCTCTGCCTCTCATCATAACCGAGATTGCGTATTTCTGGCAACAGTTTCGTGGCATGTCTTTGAACTTTTTCAAGCTTAGCTATGTGCTTTTTCAAGTGCGGATTCCAAAAGGGGGCTGCATATTCGAGTTTTGGCCTCACATAGGTTACATAAATATTTCTGAACATTTCCTTGTCCATGTGCCTGAAGGCTACCCTTACATTTGATAAGAATGCATATGCTGCCCTTACTACGCCATTTATATGTATTTCTGGAGACAAATCTGCCAGTATGTTTACTCCTAGATCTCTCTCATTTTCTGTCTCTTGAAGTTGTACTCCAGCCACCGAGTAGTCAAGCTTGGGCCTTCTTGCACTTGTACCCATTCTCATTACCTTACATTTTGAGGTATTGAATTTCATTAGCCACTTTTCTGACCACTCATGCAGATTATTTAGATCCTCCTGAAGTTCTCTACCATTGTTCTCGTTTTTTACTTTCTTCACAATCTTTGCATCATCTGCAAACATATTCATGAATGAATTTACAGACTCTGGTAGGTCATTTACATATACAAGGAACAAAAGTGGCCCTTAAACTGAACCCTGTGGAACTCCACTACTAACTCTTCTCCATTCAGACACTGAGTGTCTTACTCTAACCCTCTGTTCCCTTCCTTCTAAGTAAGTTTTTATCCATTCCAAGACATTTCCACCTATTCTCGCCATTGATTGCAGCTTCCTAATAAGTCTCCCATGTGGAACAGTGTCAAACGCTTTCTGGAAGTCTAGGAATATGCAATCTGCCCAGCCCTCTCTTTCCTGTAAGATTTGGCTTACCTCATCATAAAATTCTAATAAGTTTGTTACTGTTGATCTTCCTTCTCTGAAGCCATGTTGCCTCACTGACAAAAAGTTGAAGGATTCCAAGTGAAGAGAGATATGTTTCCTTAGTAGTTTCTCCATAAGTTTGCAAACTATGCTGGTCAAGGAAACTGGTCTATAGTTCAGAGCCGTATCCCTCTTTCCCTTTTTGAAGATAGGTATCACATTTGCTTGTTTCCAGCATCTTGGAATCTCCCCCGACTCCAGTGACTCCTTAAATATGATACTTAGTGCCACTGATATTGTGTTTGCGCATTTTTTAAGCACATGAGGGGATATGTCATCAGGACCTGTAGCTTTATGAACATCTAAATCCATCAGCGCTTTGCATACCTCTGTGGCTGTAAGGTTGATGTTCTCTAATACCGGCCCTTGAGCTTCTATCACTGCAATCTGAGGGGGTGGGGTATTTTCTACTGTAAATACTGACTGAAACTCCTTGTTCAATTCTTTGCAGATCTCTTCGTCCGTCTCAGTGATGCTTCCATCCGCTCTCTTTAGCCTTAAAACCTGTTCTTTTACCTTCAGTTTTCCTCTGATAAAGCTGTGGAAAAGCTTGGGATTTTCTTTAGCCTTCCTGGTGACATCCCTCTCATAATCTCTCTCTGCCTCTCTCCTTTTACTTAGGTAGTCATTTCTTGCTCTTTTGTAGGTTTGCCAGGCATTTATGTTTTTTCTCCTCCTATACCTTTTCCAGCATTTGTCTCTCCACTCCTTAGCTCTTTTACACCCATTATCGAACCATTTCTCTCTGGCATGAATTACACCTACTTTGGTGACAGGTATGCAGCAATCTACTATCTTCCCATATTTCTCACAAAAGATGTCATACATTTCTTGTACAGATTTGTTGTAAAATAAGGTTCTCCAGTCAATAACTGCAAAAAGCTCATTCATTTTGATGTAATCTCCTTTCGGATAGTTCCTCCTCATGTCCTCAGTGCCTCTACTCTCAGGAAGAATGTCTTCAATGATATACTCCATCAACAACACACAGTGGTCACTCTTTCCAATTGGTGGTTCATACTCAATATTTTCAATATCCAACACATTATCTGTGAACACTAGATCAAGTAGTGATGGCTCATCCTCACCCCTGGCTCTTGTTGGTTCCATTACATGTTGGTGTAGGAAATTCCCTTGTACGCAATCTAGGAATCTTGCCCCAAATGAGTCCTCACCACTGTGTGGGTCAAGATTTATCCAATCTATCTCTTTATGATTAAAGTCTCCCATAATCAAAATCCTACATTTTTTCTCCCGCGCCATGTTAACAACTGAGTTTATGACTTCAATCGTACCTATATGACTTTCCTCATAAATTTCAAGCCTATTTTGGTTCCTTGGTGGGTTGTATACAACAGTTATTATAATGCTCTCTGACCCAGTATTTATGCGAGCAACAAGAAATTCCTTGAACTCACTTTCTATAGCCAAGTTTATTTCTTCAACTTGAATCCTCTCACTTATGAGCAGTGCTATCCCTCCACCAGTCCTCTCAGATCTTTCGACCCTTAGTATTCTGAAGCCCTTAGGAAAAACTGTGACACTGTTTATGTCCTCACTCAACTTAGTCTCTGTAATTGCTACTATATCTGCCTTACTGTTGTGAATCCTATCTTTTAATTCTACTGCCTTACCAGCTAATCCATCAGCATTTGTGTATAACAATCTTAATGAGGCCCCATCCCCTGATCTTCTGTCATTATCTTCTTTATCTCCCCTTTGTCTGGAAGTATTCCGTAACGAAAATTTTTCTTCTCTTCTTCATTTCTTTCATCATTTAACCTTCTTGCCTCTTGCAACAAGTTTTTGATCTTTCCCATCTCTTCCTGTGTTCTGTATCGTCTAATGAACACTTCTTTGCATTCTTGAAGGTCTTTTAGACTTTTTTTTTTCAACAATATTTCCCTACATGTCTCCCCTCTCTCAAAGGTTACTTTTGTTGGTCTCGGCTTTCCTTCCCTCGAATATTTACCTAGTTGGTGTATGTTTACAATATCCTCAGGACCACATACTACTCCAAGCTTTCTTATCAGGTCTACAACGTTAGCTTTATTTTCTTCAAGTCTCCCCTGCCATGTTGGCTCCTGGGATTCGTTTATGCCTGAGATTACCACTGTCTTCTCCTTATCAAGTGCCTGTCTGATGAGTGGGTTTGCCCTTTCCATCACAACGTCTTTCATTTTTTCGATTACTGTCTCTTTATAGTCAACTGTTTGTATGTTTTCCAGTGCCACCACCTTTACAGCCTCTTTTACTGCCACATTCCCCTTTAGTGCATCAGCAAAGGACGTTTTCATGGCATCATTTTCCATATTCAGCTCCTGGAACTCTTTTCTGAACTGTTCAATGTTTTCCTTAATCTGAACATTCCAAGCAGCAATCTCGTCTCTCTCAGAAGAGAGCAGTGAACTAACATCTAATTCCTTTAGGTTGTCATTCAGCTGTTTGTTTTTATCTTCTTGTTTAGAAATTCTAGATTCTAGTTGACTCTTTTCCCCTTCCAGCTTCTTTATTCTTTTTTCTAGTTCCTTTCTCTCCTGCCCTTGTGCTTTATTTGCTTCCTCCAAAGATCTTATTTGTTCTCTGAGTGTTTCATTCTCTTTCATTTCTCCATCCATATTCCGAATTTTATCATCAAGGCTTATAACCATTTCCTCTAACTTCTTGATTCTCTGTTTAAGTCCTCTGATGACTACCCCTTCTCCCGACCCATGGGTGGGAGAGGTTTGGGACAGAGATGGCTTCATTTTTATGTTCTCCCTCTCACAGAATATAGAAAGAAGACGAGAAAGAGGAAAAAAAAAGAAAAGAGAAAAACTTCTAATTTACCTTCACACAGAATTTTTATATCTCCATATAAGTGCTATTTAGTGACTCAGTTTGTCTCCTTTCTGGTAACACACATCTTGACTTAAAAACTTGACCATGGTAATTTAAGTATTAAAAGAAAAAGAAAAACAAAAGTCAAACCTGAAGGAAAATTCGAATTTGTGTTCGAGGTGGCACCCACCTGTTTCTGTTATATATTCTTCCTAACTGATAAACTGACTTGCTAACCAAGATATGTTATCACGGGATTTAGACTTTACATTTAACTCAATATATATACAAAATAACAAAATAGTAAAAGAGAAAGCTAAAAGAAAAGCAAAAAAAAATGAAGAAAATAAGACTGCTGTACTACTTGGCAACTTAACTCAGTACTGTTGACAGGTGGGTATTTGGTAATTTTTTTTTCTTTTATTATTCAATTTTTTTCGTGTATCAAACTAACTAACTAGTTAATATAAATGGGAAGGATACTGATTTTAACAATATATAGAACCACAGGATCAGGTAAAACGGCTTAAGAGCTTTCCCCAGTTTACACAAAAAATTAGGTAATGTGATGTCTCCACCTCTGGCAACTCTTCTAGATTTCCCTCAAAGCAGAACTGGACGGCAGCTTCTCTCTCTTCCTCACGAAATAGTTCTCAATTTTTTTCCTTTAATATGAACAGTCTCGTCTTACAACAAATATTAGTTTTTGTACTCATAATACTCTGCAGGATTTCAGATTTATGGAAATTATGGTAAAGTTTTCCACTAAGCACTTAGTCACTCGAAACAGTTAAAAATTTAAGAGGAGCAATTTCGTGTGTCACTGAACGCGTGGTGTGATTACCTAATTGTGATTACCTAATTGTGTTTACGGGAAAGAGCCCAAAGCTCGTATCTTCCCGTCTCCTGATCGGTTCCATTTTTAGACTTAGTGATACTTATCGTACCTGTCCTTAAAACTATGGATTGAGATAGCATTAACTACCTCCTCGCTTAGCGAATTCCAATTATCAACTACTCTTACACTGAAAAAGTATTTCCTTACATCCTGCAAACAAGTTTTCTTACGAAGCTTCAAACTATGACCTCTAGTTCTAGAGCCAGCCATATCGAAATATCGATCCCTATCCACTCTATCATAACCATGAAGGAATTTAAAGACTGTCACCATATCCCCCCTTACTCTTCTAGTTTCGAGTGATGGCAAGTCTAATTCCCTCAGCCTCTCATCATAACCGAGATTGCATATTTCTGGCACCAGTTTCGTGGCATGTCTTTGAACTTTTTCAAGCTTAGCTATGTGCTTTTTCAAGTGCGGATTCCAAAAGGGGGCTGCATATTCGAGTTTTGGCCTCACATAGGTTACATAAATATTTCTGAACATTTCCTTGTCCATGTGCCTGAAGGCTACCCTTACATTTGATAAGAATGCATATGCTGCCCTTACTACGCCATTTATATGTATTTCTGGAGACAAATCTGCCAGTATGTTTACTCCTAGATCTTTCTCATTTTCTGTCTCTTGAAGTTGTACTCCAGCCACCGAGTAGTCAAGCTTGGGCCTTCTTGCACTTGTACCCATTCTCATTACCTTACATTTTGAGGTATTGAATTTCATTAGCCACTTTTCTGACCACTCATGCAGATTATTTAGATCCTCCTGAAGTTCTCTACCATTGTTCTCGTTTTTTACTTTCTTCACAATCTTTGCATCATCTGCAAACATATTCATGAATGAATTTACAGACTCTGGTAGGTCATTTACATATACAAGGAACAAAAGTGGCCCTAAAACTGAACCCTGTGGAACTCCACTACTAACTCTTCTCCATTCAGACACTGAGTGTCTTACTCTAACCCTCTGTTCCCTTCCTTCTAAGTAAGTTTTTATCCATTCCAAGACATTTCCACCTATTCTAGCCATTGATTGCAGCTTCCTAATAAGTCTCCCATGTGGAACAGTGTCAAACGCTTTCTGGAAGTCTAGGAATATGCAATCTGCCCAGCCCTCTCTTTCCTGTAAGATTTGGCTTACCTCATCATAAAATTCTAATAAGTTTGTTACTGTTGATCTTCCTTCTCTGAAGCCATGTTGCCTCACTGACAAAAACTTGAAGGATTCCAAGTGAAGAGAGATATGTTTCCTTAGTAGTTTCTCCATAAGTTTGCATACTATGCTGGTCAAGGAAACTGGTCTATAGTTCAGAGCCGTATCCCTCCTTCCCTTTTTGAAGCGTGTGTGTGTGTGTGTGTGTGTGTGTGTGTGTGTGTGTGTGTGTGTGTGTGTGTGTAATTAACTAATTGTTATTACCTAATTGTGCTTAAGGATAAGAGCCACAAGCTCCCAAATCCCTGTCTAATGGTCAGTTCCATTTTGTACTTAGCAATACTTGTCATATTGTCCTTAAAACTATGGATTGAGTTAGTATTAACTACCTCCTCACTTAGTGAATTCCAATTATCAGCTGCTCTTACAATAAAAAGGTACTTCCTTACATCCTGCAAAGAAGTTTTCTTGCGAAGTTTCAAACTATGACCTCAACCTCTAGTGCCAGCCATATCAAAATATCGAGCCCTATCCACTTTGTCATAACAATGAAGGAATTATATTCCCCCTAATTCTTCTAGCTTTGTGTGATGGTAAGTCTAATTCCCTCAACCTCTCATCATAATTAAGAATCGTATTTCTTGCACCAGTTTCTTGGCATGTCTTTGAACTTTTTCCAGCTTAACTACGTGCTTTTTCAAGTGTGGATTCCAAAAGTGGGTTGAATATTCAAGCTTTGTTTTCAAATAGTTACATAAACATTTTTGAACATATCTTTGTCCATGTGCCTGAAGGCTACCCTTACATTTGCTAAGAAAGCATATGCTGCCCTTACTATGCCATTTATAAGCATTTCTGGAGACAAATCGGCCAGTATTAATACTCCTAGATCTCAATCATTCTCTGTCTCATGAAGTTTTGCTCCTGCCATTTGGTAGTCAAGCTTGGGCCCTCTTGCACTTGTACCCATTCTAATTACCTTACATGTGTGTAATTACCTAATTAAAATTACCTAATTGTGTTTACGGGAAAGAGCATATAGCTCGTAAATTCACTCCAATGTTTGGTGCAATTTTGTACTTAGTGATGCTTATCATACTAGTCCTTAAAACTATGGACTGAGTTAGCATTAACTACCTCCTTGCTTAGCGAATTCCAATTATCAACTACTCTTATACCAAAATAAGTACTTCCTTACATCCTGCAAAGAGGTTTTCTTTCAAACTATGACCTCTAGTTATAGTGCCAGCCATATCAAAATATCAATCCCTATCCACTCAGTCATAGCCATGAAGGAATTTAAAAAACGTCACTATATCCCCCCTCATTCTTCTAGCTTCGAGTTATGGTAAGTCTAATTCCCTCAACCTCTCCTCATAACTGAGATTTCGTATTTCTGGCACTACTTTCGTGGCATGTCTTCATACTGTTTCCAGCTTAACTACGTGCTTTTTCAAGTGTGGATTCCAAAAGCGGCTGCATATTCAAGCTTTGGCCTCACATACATTACATAAATATTTCTGAACATTTTCTTGTCCATGTGCTTGAAGCCTACCCTTACATTTGCTAAGAAAGCATATGCTGCCCTTACTACGCCATTTATATGCATTCCTAGAGACAAATGTGCCAGTATGTTTACTTCTAGATCTCTCTCATTCTCTGTCTCTTGAAGTTGTGCTCGTGCCATTTGGTAGTCAAGTTTGGGCCTTCTTGCACTTGTACCCATTTTCATTACCTTACATATTGAAGTACTGAATTTCATTAGCCACTTTTCTAACCACTCATGCAGACTATTTAGGTCTTCCTTAAGTTCTCCACCATTGTTCTCGTCTCTTACTTTCTTCACAAACTTTGCATCATCTGAAAACGTATTCATTAATGAATTCACAAACTCTGGTAGGTCATTCACATATACAAAGAACAAAAGTGGCCCTAAAACTTAACCCTGTGCAACTCCACTACTAACTCTTCTACATTCAGACACTGAGTGCCTTACCTTAGCAGTCTGTTCCCTTCCTTCTAAGTAAGTTGTCAGCCATTCCAAGACATTTCCACCTATTCTCACCATTGCTTGCAGCTTCTTAACAAGTCTCATGTGTGGCACCGTGTCAAATGCTTTCTGGAAGTCTAGGGATATCCATTCTGACCAGCCCTCTCTTACCTGCAAGATTCGGCTTACCTCATCATAAAATTCTAAGTTAGTTACCGTTGATATACCTTCTCTGAAGCCATGTTGCCTCACTGACAAAAACTTGAAGGATTCCAAGTGAAGAGATATGTATTTTCTTAGTAGTTTCTCCATAACTTTGCAAACTATGCTGGTCAAGGAAATAGGCCTATAGATTAGAGCTGCATCCCTCCTTCCCTTTTTGAAGATATGTACCATGTTCGTTTGTTTCCAGCCTCTTGGAATCTCCCCTGATTCCAACGACTTTTCAAATATGATACATAGTGCCGCTGATATTGATTTCTTAAGTACATGAGGGGATATATCATCAGGACTTGTAGCTTTATGGGCATCTAACTCCATTAGCACTTTCCATACCACTGTGGGTGAAAAGATGATGTTCTCTAATACAAGTGCATGAGCTCCTATCTCTGCAATCTGTGAGGGTGGGGTATTTTCTGCTGTAAATACTGACTGAAACTTGTGTGTGTGTGTGTGTGTGTGATTACCTAATTGTGATTACCTAATTGTGTTTACGGGAAAGAGCCCAAAGCTCGTATCTTCCCGTCTCCTCATCGGTTCCATTTTAGACTTAGTGATACTTATCGTACCTGTCCTTAAAACTATGGATTGAGATAGCATTAACTACCTCCTCGCTTAGCGAATTCCAATTATCAACTACTCTTACACTGAAAAAGTATTTCCTTACATCCTGCAAACAAGTTTTCTTACGAAGCTTCAAACTATGACCTCTAGTTCTACAGCCACCCATATCGAAATATCGATCCCTATCCACTCTATCATAACCATGAAGGAATTTAAAGACTGTCACCATATCCCCCCTTACTCTTCTAGCTTCGAGTGATGGCAAGTCTAATTCCCTCAGCCTCTCATCATAACCGAGATTGCGTATTTCTGGCACCAGTTTCGTGGCATGTCTTTGAACTTTTTCAAGCTTAGCTATGTGCTTTTTCAAGTGCGGATTCCAAAAGGGGGCTGCATATTCGAGTTTTGGCCTCACATAGGTTACATAAATATTTCTGAACATTTCCTTGTCCATGTGCCTGAAGGCTACCCTTACATTTGATAAGAATGCATATGCTGCCCTTACTACGCCATTTATATGTATTTCTGGAGACAAATCTGCCAGTATGTTTACTCCTAGATCTCTCTCATTTTCTGTCTCTTGAAGTTGTACTCCAGCCACCGAGTAGTCAAGCTTGGGCCTTCTTGCACTTGTACCCATTCTCATTACCTTATATTTTGAGGTATTGAATTTCATTAGCCACTTTTCTGACCACTCATGCAGATTATTTAGATCCTCCTGAAGTTCTCTACCATTGTTCTCGTTTTTTACTTTCTTCACAATCTTTGCATCATCTGCAAACATATTCATGAATGAATTTACAGACTCTGGTAGGTCATTTACATATACAAGGAACAAAAGTGCCCCTAAAACTGAACCCTGTGGAACTCCACTACTAACTCTTCTCCATTCAGACACTGAGTGTCTTACTCTAACCCTCTGTTCCCTTCCTTCTAAGTAAGTTTTTATCCATTCCAAAACATTTCCACCTATTCCAGCCATTGAGTGCAGCTTCCTAATAAGTCTCCCATGTGGAACAGTGTCAAACGCTTTCTGGAAGTCTAGGAATATGCAATATGCCCAGCCCTCTCTTTCCTGTAAGATTTGGCTTACCTCATCATAAAATTCTAATAAGTTTGTTACTTTTGATCTACCTTCTCTGAAGCCATGTTGCCTCACTGACAAAAACTTGAAGGATTCCAAGTGAAGAGATATGTATTTTCTTAGTAGTTTCTCCATAACTTTGCAAACTATGCTGGTCAAGGAAATAGGCCTATAGATTAGAGCTGCATCCCTCCTTCCCTTTTTGAAGATATGTACCATGTTCGTTTGTTTCCAGCCTCTTGGAATCTCCCCTGATTCCAACGACTTTTCAAATATGATACATAGTGCCGCTGATATTGATTTCTTAAGTACATGAGGGGATATATCATCAGGACTTGTAGCTTTATGGGCATCTAACTCCATTAGCACTTTCCATACCACTGTGGGTGAAAAGATGATGTTCTCTAATACAAGTGCATGAGCTCCTATCTCTGCAATCTGTGAGGGTGGGGTATTTTCTGCTGTAAATACTGACTGAAACTTGTGTGTGTGTGTGTGTGTGTGATTACCTAATTGTGATTACCTAATTGTGTTTACGGGAAAGAGCCCAAAGCTCGTATCTTCCCGTCTCCTCATCGGTTCCATTTTAGACTTAGTGATACTTATCGTACCTGTCCTTAAAACTATGGATTGAGATAGCATTAACTACCTCCTCGCTTAGTGAATTCCAATTATCAACTACTCTTACACTGAAAAAGTATTTCCTTACATCCTGCAAAGAAGTTTTCTTACGAAGCTTCAAACTATGACCTCCAGTTCTAGAGCCAGCCATATCGAAATATCGATCCCTATCCACTCTATCATAACCATGAAGGAATTTAAAGACTGTCACCATATCCCCCCTTACTCTTCTAGCTTCGAGTGATGGCAAGTCTAATTCCCTCAGCCTCTCATCATAACCGAGATTGCGTATTTCTGGCACCAGTTTTGTGGCATGTCTTTGAACTTTTTCAAGCTTAGCTATGTGCTTTTTCAAGTGCGGATTCCAAAAGGGGGCTGCATATTCGAGTTTTGGCCTCACTTAGGTTACATAAATATTTCTGAACATTTCCTTGTCCATGTGCCTGAAGGCTACCCTTACATTTGATAAGAATGCATATGCTGCCCTTACTACGCCATTTATATGTATTTCTGGAGACAAATCTGCCAGTATGTTTACTCCTAGATCTCTCTCATTTTCTGTCTCTTGAAGTTGTACTCCAGCCACCGAGTAGTCAAGCTTGGGCCTTCTTGCACTTGTACCCATTCTCATTACCTTATATTTTGAGGTATTGAATTTCATTAGCCACTTTTCTGACCACTCATGCAGATTATTTAGATCCTCCTGAAGTTCTCTACCATTGTTCTCGTTTTTTACTTTCTTCACAATCTTTGCATCATCTGCAAACATATTCATGAATGAATTTACAGACTCTGGCAGGTCATTTACATATACAAGGAACAAAAGTGGCCCTAAAACTGAACCCTGTGGAACTCCACTACTAACTCTTCTCCATTCAGACACTGAGTGTCTTACTCTAACCCTCTGTTCCCTTCCTTCTAAGTAAGTTTTTATCCATTCCAAAACATTTCCACCTATTCTAGCCATTGAGTGCAGCTTCCTAATAAGTCTCCCATGTGGAACAGTGTCAAACGCTTTCTGGAAGTCTAGGAATATGCAATATGCCCAGCCCTCTCTTTCCTGTAAGATTTGGCTTACCTCATCATAAAATTCTAATAAGTTTGTTACTTTTGATCTACCTTCTCTGAAGCCATGTTGCCTCACTGACAAAAACTTGAAGGATTCCAAGTGAAGAGATATGTATTTTCTTAGTAGTTTCTCCATAACTTTGCAAACTATGCTGGTCAAGGAAATAGGCCTATAGATTAGAGCTGCATCCCTCCTTCCCTTTTTGAAGATATGTACCATGTTCGTTCGTTTCCAGCCTCTTGGAATCTCCCCTGATTCCAACGACTTTTCAAATATGATACATAGTGCCGCTGATATTGATTTCTTAAGTACATGAGGGGATATATCATCAGGACTTGTAGCTTTATGGGCATCTAACTCCATTAGCACTTTCCATACCACTGTGGGTGAAAAGATGATGTTCTCTAATACAAGTGCATGAGCTCCTATCTCTGCAATCTGTGAGGGTGGGGTATTTTCTGCTGTAAATACTGACTGAAACTTGTGTGTGTGTGTGTGTGTGTGTGTGTGTGATTACCTAATTGTGATTACCTAATTGTGTTTACGGGAAAGAGCCCAAAGCTCGTATCTTCCCGTCTCCTCATCGGTTCCATTTTAGACTTAGTGATACTTATCGTACCTGTCCTTAAAACTATGGATTGAGATAGCATTAACTACCTCCTCGCTTAGTGAATTCCAATTATCAACTACTCCTACACTGAAAAAGTATTTCCTTACATCCTGCAAAGAAGTTTTCTTACGAAGCTTCAAACTATGACCTCCAGTTCTAGAGCCAGCCATATCGAAATATCGATCCCTATCCACTCTATCATAACCATGAAGGAATTTAAAGACTGTCACCATATCCCCCCTTACTCTTCTAGCTTCGAGTGATGGCAAGTCTAATTCCCTCAGCCTCTAATCATAACCGAGATTGCGTATTTCTGGCACCAGTTTCGTGGCATGTCTTTGAACTTTTTCAAGCTTAGCTATGTGCTTTTTCAAGTGCGGATTCCAAAAGGGGGCTGCATATTCGAGTTTTGGCCTCACTTAGGTTACATAAATATTTCTGAACATTTCCTTGTCCATGTGCCTGAAGGCTACCCTTACATTTGATAAGAATGCATATGCTGCCTTTACTACGCCATTTATATGTATTTCTGGAGACAAATCTGCCAGTATGTTTACTCCTAGATCTCTCTCATTTTCTGTCTCTTGAAGTTGTACTCCAGCCACCGAGTAGTCAAGCTTGGGCCTTCTTGCACTTGTACCCATTCTCATTACCTTATATTTTGAGGTATTGAATTTCATTAGCCACTTTTCTGACCACTCATGCAGATTATTTAGATCCTCCTGAAGTTCTCTACCATTGTTCTCGTTTTTTACTTTCTTCACAATCTTTGCATCATCTGCAAACATATTCATGAATGAATTTACAGACTCTGGTAGGTCATTTACATATACAAGGAACAAAAGTGGCCCTAAAACTGAACCCTGTGGAACTCCACTACTAACTCTTCTCCATTCAGACACTGAGTGTCTTACTCTAACCCTCTGTTCCCTTCCTTCTAAGTAAGTTTTTATCCATTCCAAAACATTTCCACCTATTCTAGCCATTGAGTGCAGCTTCCTAATAAGTCTCCCATGTGGAACAGTGTCAAACGCTTTCTGGAAGTCTAGGAATATGCAATCTGCCCAGCCCTCTCTTTCCTGTAAGATTTGGCTTACCTCATCATAAAATTCTAATAAGTTTGTTACTTTTGATCTACCTTCTCTGAAGCCATGTTGCCTCACTGACAAAAACTTGAAGGATTCCAAGTGAAGAGATATGTATTTTCTTAGTAGTTTCTCCATAACTTTGCAAACTATGCTGGTCAAGGAAATAGGCCTATAGATTAGAGCTGCATCCCTCCTTCCCTTTTTGAAGATATGTACCATGTTCGTTTGTTTCCAGCCTCTTGGAATCTCCCCTGATTCCAACGACTTTTCAAATATGATGCATAGTGCCGCTGATATTGATTTCTTAAGTACATGAGGGGATATATCATCAGGACTTGTAGCTTTATGGGCATCTAACTCCATTAGCACTTTCCATACCACTGTGGGTGAAAAGATGATGTTCTCTAATACAAGTGCATGAGCTCCTATCTCTGCAATCTGTGAGGGTGGGGTATTTTCTGCTGTAAATACTGACTGAAACTTGTGTGTGTGTGTGTGTGTGTGTGATTACCTAATTGTGATTACCTAATTGTGTTTACGGGAAAGAGCCCAAAGCTCGTATCTTCCCGTCTCCTCATCGGTTCCATTTTAGACTTAGTGATACTTATCGTACCTGTCCTTAAAACTATGGATTGAGATAGCATTAACTACCTCCTCGCTTAGTGAATTCCAATTATCAACTACTCTTACACTGAAAAAGTATTTCCTTACATCCTGCAAAGAAGTTTTCTTACGAAGCTTCAAACTATGACCTCCAGTTCTAGAGCCAGCCATATCGAAATATCGATCCCTATCCACTCTATCATAACCATGAAGGAATTTAAAGACTGTCACCATATCCCCCCTTACTCTTCTAGCTTCGAGTGATGGCAAGTCTAATTCCCTCAGCCTCTCATCATAACCGAGATTGCGTATTTCTGGCACCAGTTTCGTGGCATGTCTTTGAACTTTTTCAAGCTTAGCTATGTGCTTTTTCAAGTGCGGATTCCAAAAGGGGGCTGCATATTCGAGTTTTGGCCTCACTTAGGTTACATAAATATTTCTGAACATTTCCTTGTCCATGTGCCTGAAGGCTACCCTTACATTTGATAAGAATGCATATGCTGCCCTTACTACGCCATTTATATGTATTTCTGGAGACAAATCTGCCAGTATGTTTACTCCTAGATCTCTCTCATTTTCTGTCTCTTGAAGTTGTACTCCAGCCACCGAGTAGTCAAGCTTGGGCCTTCTTGCACTTGTACCCATTCTCATTACCTTATATTTTGAGGTATTGAATTTCATTAGCCACTTTTCTGACCACTCATGCAGATTATTTAGATCCTCCTGAAGTTCTCTACCATTGTTCTCGTTTTTTACTTTCTTCACAATCTTTGCATCATCTGCAAACATATTCATGAATGAATTTACAGACTCTGGTAGGTCATTTACATATACAAGGAACAAAAGTGGCCCTAAAACTGAACCCTGTGGAACTCCACTACTAACTCTTCTCCATTCAGACACTGAGTGTCTTACTCTAACCCTCTGTTCCCTTCCTTCTAAGTAAGTTTTTATCCATTCCAAAACATTTCCACCTATTCTAGCCATTGAGTGCAGCTTCCTAATAAGTCTCCCATGTGGAACAGTGTCAAACACTTTCTGGAAGTCTAGGAATATGCAATCTGCCCAGCCCTCTCTTTCCTGTAAGATTTGGCTTACCTCATCATAAAATTCTAATAAGTTTGTTACTTTTGATCTACCTTCTCTGAAGCCATGTTGCCTCACTGACAAAAACTTGAAGGATTCCAAGTGAAGAGAGATATGTTTCCTTAGTAGTTTCTCCATAACTTTGCAAACTATGCTGGTCAAGGAAACTGGTCTATAGTTCAGAGCCGTATCCCTCCTTCCCTTTTTGAAGATAGGTATCACATTTGCTTGTTTCCAGCATCTTGGAATCTCCCCCGACTCCAGTGACTCCTTAAATATGATACTTAGTGCCACTGATATTGTGTTTGCGCATTTTTTAAGCACATGAGGGGATATGTCATCAGGACCTGTAGCTTTATGAACATCTAAATCCATCAGCGCTTTGCGTACCTCTGTGGGTGTAAGATTGATGTTCTCTAATACCGGCCCTTGAGCTTCTATCACTGCAATATGAGGGGGTGGGGTATTTTCTACTGTAAATACTGACTGAAACTCCTTGTTCAATTCTTTGCAGATCTCTTCGTCCGTCTCAGTGATGCTTCCATCCGCTCTCTTTAGCCTTAAAACCTGTTCTTTTACCTTCAGTTTTCCTCTGATAAAGCTGTGGAAAAGCTTGGGATTTTCTTTAGCCTTCCTGGTGATGTCCCTCTCATAATCTCTCTCTGCCTCTCTCCTTTTACTTAGGTAGTCATTTCTTGCTCTTTTGTAGGTTTGCCAGGCATTTATGTTTTTTCTCCTCCTATACCTTTTCCAGCATTTGTCTCTCCACTCCTTAGCTCTTTTACACCCATATTGAACCATTTCTCTCTGGCATGAATTACACCTACTTTGGTGACAGGTATGCAGCAATCTACTATCTTCCCATATTTCTCACAAAAGATGTCATACATTTCTTGTACAGATTTGTTATAAAATAAGGTTCTCCAGTCAATAACTGCAAAAAGCTCATTCATTTTGATGTAATCTCCTTTCGGATAGTTCCTCCTCATGTCCTCAGTGCCTCTACTCCCAGGAAGAATATCTTCAATGATATGCTCCATCAACAACACACAGTGGTCACTCTTTCCAATTGGTGGTTCATACTCAATATTTTCAATATCCAACACATTATCTGTGAACACTAGATCAAGTAGTGATGGCTCATCCCCACCCCTGGCTCTTGTTGGTTCCATTACATGTTGGTGTAGGAAATTCCCTTGTACGCAATCTAGGAATCTTGCCCCGAATGAGTCCTCACCACTGTGTGGGTCAAGATTTATCCAATCTATCTCTTTATGATTAAAGTCTCCCATAATCAAAATCCTACATTTTTTCTCCTGTGCCATGTTAACAACTGAGTTTATGACTTCAATAGTACCTATATGACTTTCCTCATAAATTTCAAGCCTATTTTGGTTCCTTGGTGGGTTGTATACAACAGTTATTATAATGCTCTCTGACCCAGTATTTATGCGAGCAACAAGAAATTCCCTGAACTCACTTTCTATAGCCAAGTTTATTTCTTCAACTTGAATCCTCTCACTTATGAGCAGTGCTATCCCTCCACCAGTCCTCTCAGATCTTTCAACCCTTAGTATTCTGAAGCCCTTAGGAAAAACTGTGACACTGTTTATGTCCTCACTCAACTTAGTCTCTGTAATTGCTACTATATCTGCCTTACTGTTGTGAATCCTATCTTTTAATTCTACTGCCTTACCAGCTAGTCCATCAGCATTTGTGTATGTGTGTGTGTGTGTGTGTGTGTGTGTGTGTGTGTGTGTGTGTGTGTGTGTGTGTGTGTGTGTGTGTGTGTGATTACCTAATTGTGCTTACGGGAAAGAGCCCAAAGCTCGTATCTTCCAGTTTCCTGATCGGTTCCATTTTGTACTTAGTGATACTTATCATACCTGTCCTTAAAACTATGGATTGAGATGGCATTAACTACCTCATCGCTTAGCGAATTCTAATTATCAATTACTCCTACACTGAAAAATTATTTCCTTACATCCCGCAAAGAAGTTTTCTTACGAAGCTTCAACTATGACCTCTAGTTCGAGAGCCAGCCATATCAAAATATCGATCCCTATCCACTCTATCATAACCATGAAGGAATTTATAGACTGTCACCATATCCCCCCTCAATCTTCCAGCTTTGAGTGATGGTAAGTCTAATTCCCTCAGCCTCTCATCATAGCTGAGATTACGTATTTCTGGCACCAGTTTCGTGGCATGTCTTTGAACTTTTTCAAGCTTAGCTATGTGCTTTTTCAAGTGCGGATTCCAAAAGGGGCTGCATATTCGAGTTTTGGCCTCACATAGGTTACATAAATATTTCTGAACATTTCCTTGTCCGTGGGCCTTAAGGCTACCCTTACATTTGATAAGAGGGCATATGCTGCCCTTACTATGCCATTTATATGTATTTCTGGAGACAAATCTGCTAGTATGTTTACTCCTAGATCTCTCTCATTTTCGGTCTCTTGGAGTTGTACTCCAGCCACCGAGTAGTAAGGTTTTGCCTTCTTGCACTTGTACCCATTCTCATTACCTTACATTTTGAAGTATTGAATTTCATTAGCCACTTTTCTGACCACTCATGCAGACTAGTTAGATCTTCCTGACGTTCTCTATCATTGTTCTCGATTCATACTTTCTTCACAATCTTTGCATCATCTGCAAACATATTCATGAATAAATTTACAGACTCTGGTAGGTCATTTACATATACAAAGAACAAATGTGGCCCTAAAACTGAACCCTGTGGAACTCCACTACTAACTCTTCTCCATTCAGACACTGAGTGTCTGACTCTAACCCTCTGCTCCCTTCCTTCTAAGTAAGTTTTTATCCATTCCAAGACATTTCCACCTATTCTAGCCACTGCTTGCAGCTTCCTAATAAGTCTCCCATGTGGAACAGTGTCAAACGCTTTCTGGAAGTCTAGGAATATGCAATCTGCCCAGCACTCTCTTTCCTGTAAGATTCGGCTTACCTCATCATAAAATTCTAATTAATTTGTTTCTGTTGATCTACCTTCTCTGAAGCCATGTTGCCTCACTGACAAAAAGTTGAATAATTCCAAGTGAAGAGAGATATGTTTCCTTAGTAGTTTCTCCATAACTTTGCAGACTATACTGGTCAAGGAAACTGGTCTATAGTTCAGAGCCGTAACCCTCCTTCCCTTTTTGAAGATAGGTATCACATTTGCTCGTTTCCAGCATATTGGAATCTCCCCTGACTCCAGTGACTTTTTATATATGATACTTAGTGCCACTGATATTGAGTTTGCGCATCTTTTAAGTACATGAGGGGATATATCAACAGGACCTGTAGCTTTATGAACATCTAAATCCATCAGCGCTTTGCATACCTCTGTGGCTGTAAGGTTGATGTTCTCTAATACTGGCCCTTGAGCTTCTGTCTTTGCAATCTGAAGGGGTGGGGTGTTTTCTACTGTAAATACTGACTGAAACTCCTTGTTCAATTCTTTGCAGATTTCTTCATCTGCCTCAGTGATGCTTCCATCCGCTCTCTTTAGCCTTAAAACCTGTTCTTTTAACTTCAGTTTTCCTCTGATAAAGCTGTGGAAAAGCTTGGGATTTTCTTTAGCCTTCCTGGTGATGTCCCTATCATAGTCTCTCTCTGCCTCTCTTCTTTTACTTAGGAAATTATTTCTTGCTCTTTTGCAGGTCTGCCAGGCATTTATGTGTTTTCTCCTCCTATACCTTTTCCAGCATTTGTCTCTCCACTCCTTAGCTTTTTTACACTCATTATCGAACCATTTCTCTCTGGCATGAATTACACCTACTTTGGTGACAGGTATGCAGCAATGTGCTATCTTCCCATATTTCTCACAAAAGATGTCATACATTTCTTGTACAGATTCGTTGTAAAATAAGGTTCTCCATTCAATAACTGCAAAAAGCTCATTCATTTTCATGTAATCTCCTTTCGGATAGTTCCTCCTCATGTCCTCAGCACCTCTACTTTCAGGCAGAATATCTTCAATGATATACTCCATCAACGACACACAGTGGTCACTCTTTCCAATTGGTGGTTCATACTCAATTTTTTCAATATCCAGCACATTATCTGTGAATACTAGATCAAGTAGTGATGGCTCATCCCCACCCCTGGCCCTCGTTGGTTCCATTACATGTTGGTGTAGGAAATTCCCTTGTACGCAATCTAGGAATTTTGCCCCGAATGAGTCCTCATCACTGTGTGGGTCAAGATTTATCCAATCTATCTCTTTATGATTAAAATCTCCCATAATCAAAATCCTACATTTTCTCTCCCGTGCCATGTTAACAACTGAGTTTATGACTTCAATAGTACCTATATGACTTTCCTCATAAACTTCTAGCCTATTCTGGTTCCTTGGTGGGTTATTTACAACAGTCATTATAATGCTCTCTGACCCAGTATTTATGCGAGCAACAAGAAATTCCTTGAACTCACTTTCTATAGTCAGGTTTATTTCTTCAACTTGAATTCTTTCACTTATGAGCAGCGCTATCCCTCCACCAGTCCTCTCAGATCTTTCAACCCTTAATATTCTGAAGCCCTTAGGAAAAACTGTGACACTGTTTATGTCCTCACTCACCTTAGTCTCTGTAATTGCTACTATATCTGCCTTACTGTTGTGAATCTTATCTTTTAATTCTACTGCCTTACCAGCTAACCAATCAGCATTTGTGTATAACTGTCTTAATGAGGCCCAATCCCCTGATCTTCTGTCATTATCTTCTTTATCTCCCCTTTGTCTGGAAGAACTCTGAAATGAAAATTTTTCTTCTCTTCATTTCTTTCATCATTTAACCTTCTTGCCTCTTGCAACATGTTTTTGATCTTTCCCATCTCTTCCTGTGTTCTGTATCGTCTAATGAACACTTCCTTGAATTCTTGAAGGTCTTTTAGACTCTTTTTTGCTCATCAATATTTCTCTACATTTCCCCTCTCTCAAAGGTTACTTTTATTGGTCTCTGCTTTCCTTCCCTCGAATATTTGCCTAGTTGTTGAATGTTTACATTATCCTCAGGACCACAAACTACTCCAAGCTTTCTTATCAGGTCTACAACCCTAGCTTGTGTGTGTGTGTGGAGAATTTCATATATGTTAATAACATTCGATTTAATTATGCCTTAAGTGTGGAAATCATGACACGGCTTCGGTAGAGGCCTACAAATGATCTCGAAATTATGCCCTCAACCAATAAAAATATAATTAATATCACATGCATATGCATGCATGCAAATATTCATAAGGATGTTTTTGAACTGCTGATATGTGAATTGATAAATAAAGTCTCTTCACCTTAGATTAAAATTTCCTCATACAGAATAACAAATTTTCCAACATATATTCTACCTATGAGTGTTCTACTATAATAAGCACATTCTGTCCCTCACACGTAGTTATAAACATTGTCAGAAATAACTTAAATCTGTACTTATCTATCCAGAAAACCCATATGTCGTTAGCAATCACGGGACTCAAAATCAAGCTCGAAAGTCTTCTGGTCCATGTATCTCTAACACACGTTCTTCGACTTGAGTGGCTTATAGCATCTCACGAGAGCAACTGCCCTTCGTAAAAGTCTCACGAAACTCTCCTTGTGTGTAGTGATCCCTAGTATTAGGGCTAAGGTTCCCTCTAGGTCAGCTGGAAAAAACAAGTGGAAACACTTTCATATAATGTTGTTGTTTTTTTTCTTTTTTTAGCACAGGCCAGGGAACAAGCATTACTATGAGGGAGTGGCAGGTTTGTGGTTACATGTTTGGTGTCTCAGATTTCTCTCTCTCTTCTAAAGCTAGTTCAAAGAATGAATTACACATTATACATACGAATGTACGTGTAAATTTGATATAATTGAATAGGTATATATACTAAGTCCATAAATATACATACATGCATATAAGCTACAATAAACGAAATAATCAGGCAAACAATACTTACAAACGAAATAATCAGGCAAACAATACTTACAAATGTAGGTAGAAATAAAGTTTTGAGATATATTCAAGTCATCAGGGCCGGTCTTAGGAGTTGCTGGCTCCAATTGGGAACAATTTTGGTCGACCTCAGGTTACCAGCCAACTTGCACCAAGGACTGTAGAATCATAAATATGTAAAAAAGTCCATTATAGACTTTTTTTATCTCTGTGGTAGAATGAAAAGCAATAGAAATGTACGCTTAAAAAAATGCATGCGAGTTGATATACCAAATATGTGCAAGATGCATTTAGATTTAAAATTGTATACATACAAGCCTACAATAACAAACAAAATTTGCATATCACCTCTGAAAAGTACATCATCACAATACCACTTGTTTTAGTGACTGTGACATGCTTTATCACAAATATTAATTTATTTTTGTTCAGAAAAGAAAAAAATCAGAATTTAAGTGCACTGTTGGAAACAAATTATCATCTTTGGATTTCAAAAGATCACTTAGCATTCATAAACTATAAATGAGTCATAATATAATAGTCTTTTATTATGAGAAAGATATTTTCTCGCTCTAATCTCTGCAAAGTCTTTTAGAATTTTGTCTAAGTTTAAACTTCTGCCACTTTCAGATTCAAATGACATAATTGCCAAAATGTTCAAACCTTCTTGCTGAATTGATTAACTCAAGTAAGTTTTTATAGGTTTCAGCATGGGTAAACTCCTTTCTCCAGATGTCACAATCACTGGTATTGTCAACTAAATCTGAAGAGCAATAAATAAATTTGGAAATTCGGTAGACCTGTTGTTGCAAGCAAGGAATTCAAGCATTTTCATGAGGTTTTGAATCTCTAATGGCAGAATTGGTTTTGATGCCTCCAGTTCCTCACAAAGCATGTGTCCATCCATATCAGCCAGTTTTGTGGTTTTAACTTTATCTTTATCCTGTGCCATTTGACATCTACCAATGCCACTTCCAGTTCTGCTGCACATTTTCTTATGGTGTCCTTGGACAGGTACTGAAAATTGCACAAGAGTCCAAATAAATTTTGATACTTTTTCAGTTGTTCAAAGCATGGCTCAAGTCTTTGCAGTGCTTTATTTACCACTTGCTTAAAACATTGCATCTGAAGGCTGTTTTTAGATCTGGCAAAGGTTCATCTGCAGATTCATAATCAAATTTTGTTTTCTTTTTGAATAAGTTCCTACTCTGAGTCTTGAATACAGGCTCAGCATCGAGGTCTTGGCAAGTTCACTAGCGTCAGTCAAAGTTTCATCAAAACCTTTTTCCTTGTATGTCTTTAGCCATTTACAAAGCTTTTGGAATAAAGAAAGCCCTGTAGCAACATTCCCGGTATCACTTTGAAATTCCTTATTCATAGTATTTACTCAAAAGGGTAAGGAGTGCCAGAAAACTAGTGACACCAGAAACTTACAATCTCTCATTAAAGCTGACTAACAATTCAGCATCACTTTTTGCTTGAGAATTATCAGTGTTTTCTGCTAAATCTTCTAGTGCATTACAAAGTTCAGCATCTTGGTACCGTACAGCTTTGACATTTTCCATCTACATTCCCATCATGTTTCGGAGAGAGGTTTTACAGATAGACCTGTCAGATGTTGTAGTTGTGACATACACATGGTGTAAAGAAAGCTCTTGAATTTTTCTGTAGAATTCGTGCCTGCACACCTGAGGTGTGTCCCTGCATATTGGCACCGTTATCTTACCCTTGTCCATGGATATTTTTACCATCCAGTCCTAATGTTTCAAGTTCAAGTAGAAAGGTCTTTTACAAATTTTCACCTGTACTACTTTCCACAACTAAAAACTTGAATACATGTTCATATACTCCTGCTGGAGCATTTGATTGTACACCATCAGCTACATATCTACTCACCACCGACATTTGCTCCTGATGACTGAGGTCAGGAGTACAGTCAAGAATTACTGCGAAAAATACTTAGCAGCCTTGATTCGCAAAATATTCTGTAGAACAGCTTGACCCATAATATTAATAAATTCATTATGTATTCTCTTTCCTAAATCATGAACATGTATTTCCTTACTCTGGATTTTTTGCAGATGAACTTGTAGTTCTGGGTCAAACTCCTAGCAACTCAACAACACCAAGGAAATTTCCATTATGTGGTGCCCCTATGTGCTCCTCAGATCACTGGAATGGCAAATATTTTTCTGCCAAGAACTGTACAATGGCTACCAGTTGATCAAAAACTTAATACCAGTGCTTTGTTTCTTGTCTAATTTGTTTTTCTACCACTTCATCAATAGTTTTTTCAACTGATAATAATTGGCGGCGGTTCACAGCAACTGAGTATAGCTTGCAAATGCTTTTTGGAGTTCTCATGCACAGCTAGTCTTGTATGAATGTTTGGCCAGTTATTTAAACCATTAATTGCAAATGCACTTGCTGCATTATCAAAAAGCTTGCAGTAGTAACAGAAGATCTTATCACATGATACAGAGTATATTAGCCATGAACGATCTACAATTTTACCATATGGCCGTTTTCTTTTGCAGTGAAATTTTGAAGATATGAAAAAAATATCTCTTCTCGTATTATTAGACTTATCAAATATTGATCCAAGCTGGTTTAGCGAGTATCTATCTAATCGTAAACAGTCCATACGTCTTAGCAACATTATCTCTGTGCCAAAAAATGTATCATTTGGTGTTCCACAGGGATCAGTACTTGATCCTATCCTCTTCTCCATTTACGTAAATGATCTATCTTCTTTCATTTCTGACTGTCTAGTCGTACAATATGCAGATGACACTCAACTACTCCTTAGTGGTGATATTAATAATCTCCCAGAGCTAACTTTAAGAGCAGAAAACACTCTGTCAAAAATTAAAACCTATTTCCAAGAAAATGGGCTGTTAATTAACGAAAGTAAAACACAGTGCATATTTATTGGTTCAAGGTTCCACATAGCACAAATTCCAGAAAACACAACAATTAATTTTTGCGACAATATTATCACACCTAGCAAAACAGTCAAAAACCTAGGAATTCACTTTGATAACCACATGTTGTTTGATTCCCACATAGATAAAGTATGCAAAAAGGTTACAGGAACATTAAAGTACTTATCACGTATAAAAGACAATTTTGAGACTACCACTCGAATATGTTGTTGAATCTCTAGCCCTAAGTCACAGTAATTACTGCACAACTGTTTGGGGAGCTACCACTAAGACTCAGATAAACAGAATACAGAAGCTTATTAATTTTGCAGCTCGAGTTGCCCTGGGAGGAATAAGAAAATATGACCACATCACACCAGCTCTCAATAAACTTAGGTGGCTGCGGGCAGAAAATAAGGTCGCTTATGCTATTTATGTTTTTGTATTCAAAATTTTGGACCATCATTATCCTAGCTGGCTATTTGATTTAAAAACAGTCAGGGATATAATTGGAACCAACACAAGACAGAGCAGTGAGCTCTTTATTCACAGAACAAACACAGAAGCAGGTTCAAAGATGATCACTATCAAAGGGCCATCACTCTGGAATAATATTCCAGAGCATCTTAAAAATGCATCCTCTTTCACAGCTTTCAAAGGCAAACTATATAGTTTTCTTTTGGACAAATAGTTGCTGCTCATTAAGAACTAATTATTCTCATTGTAAGGAAACAAATATGGAAATGATGCCGATAATAACGATCCTGTATCTAGTGGCATACTTACTACTTCATTATTAACATTATTGTAACATTTTTATTACAGCATTATTATTTTCTATGAAAGCTACATTTAATTTAACTATATGTCTAACCCTCTTATTTTTTTAGTTTAATTACATGTCTACTTATAAGTTACTATTAATGTTGAATAACCATTGTACAAAATGGAAATAAATGTTTTTGTTAAGAACGTGATCCACTCATTCTTGGGGAAAAATTCTACTATAATTGTGGGTGGTCCTATTTCCTCTGAATAGTCCCAGACACTGACTTATTATTTCTGGCCATATTGCAGGATTATCTGTTAATTCTACAGGACTGGCAGATTTTGAATTTCCATTCTCCCTTGTCTCAGAGGCATCGGCAGGCATGTCAACAGGAGAGTTTCCTTGTTTGTCAAATTCAACACTTCCAGAATGGCCGATCTCACTTTCAGTAAATAAATTCCCACTTTGATTGTCTTGCATAAATTCTTCAGACTGGCTTCCTTCGGTGTCATCATCTTCACTGTGTTGTGGCTCTACTTGCTTTTCTGCATATTCTGAGATAGTGCTGCTGAAATACTTATCTAATGCACCTTTCTCCTTTTCTGCTTCGGCCTTCCTTGCCTTGGCTACAGCCCTATTCTTACTGCCACTTAAATATTTTCTGCTGATGACCCTTAGTCTTTTACATATATTTACAGAAAAAGATAAATAAAAAAAATAAATAAAATTGGCATCCATCGCAGAACTGATATAAAACACAACATACTGTACTTGATGTCCGATCCATATATGTCATAGAGAATTCAGCAAATTTCACATTATTACAGTAAAAAATAACAGACTTGACTTGTATCGTATAATTTTTGTGAGTGCAGGTATACATCTACTATGTCTATATTCATAGGTCTTAATTACCTAGGTTTATGTATGTACAAGAGAGGGCAGGAAATTGTTTTTAGCATTACCCAAAAATTAATTTGGGAAAAAATGGAATTACCTCTAGACTTGAAAAAAAGCCCCATACGTTTACACATGTCATTCATTTGCCAATTCATTTAAAATAAGACTTGTACTGTCTGTTAATATGATTGAATAGAGCAGAAAACATATAACAACTGTCAAGTACTTCTTATGAAAAGCCGCCCGTAACTGAAGGAAAGCTTGAGAAAATTAACTCATCTTCATGATCACAGTCACACATAATGATATTCGATTGTATTTTACCTGATATTTTAAGAACATATTGTACTGCTCTCTACAGTATTCTTTCGAAAATCAGTGAGTTCATATATCAGATATATGGTTTATATCTTGGTCACTAAAACTTACCTCATTCATGAGTCAATGACGCAAAATTAATCAGCTAGTAGTAAGATCACTAAGATCTATAAGATCCAGTCAGCTGTGTTTACACTCGACGGAAGGGAAACTCACACCATGAGAAGGAACCAAACGTAAATCTGTCGACCTCTAGAAAATTTGGTCAGTCACCATGTCAAAGAAAACGTTTTTTAACAATGCTGAGTAAACTCGAGGATAATGAGGCCCGTATGCTGCATGTAGTACGAAAATTTATAGATTTACATCATTTGGGATAATTTACCCCTGTATCCAACCCATTTTGTAAAACTTAAATACTTTATTGTGAATATAGGCCTACTGTATATTTTGCAACAGAGATGTGCATGTACATAAAGTCGTAATATAGTAATTTAATCTTAAGATACTATTAACAGAAAATACTATAGGTTTATAGATACTTAAAAGCTGCTACATGTTTATTTACATATTTGTCTTTTTAATTTTTTTTAGAGGTATGAAGTTTAATGGTGTTCCGTAATTAGCATATTATTTAATTCAGGTACAGTAAAAAAAAAAATCAAAATATAAACAGTATAAATAAGCATTACCGACTTTGTAAAAATTCACAAAAAAATTATAATCATTGCTGTTCTCCGTAAAACATGAAATGTGGTGTTACATATATATTGCACTATGTTGTTGTGTGTACTTGACAAACCGAAAGTAGTTTACACTCTAGCACAGGACCCCCTTAGGCGTGGGGCCCAATTGGGAGCAATAGGTCCAGTTGGCTTAAGGCCAGACCTGCAAGATATCCTGGGCCCCTAAAAAAAAAAAAAAAAAAAAAAAAAAAAAAAAAAAAAAAAAAAAGGGGGGGGGAGGAGGGTCTCCCCATCAGTGCTACAATTTATTATCAAGGAATAAGCATGCCCACAATTCTTCAATCTTTCAGGCAGCTTGAAGTTCAAATCTTTCATAATTTAATGATTCCTCATTGTATACTTCTGATAACAGATCTTGTCATAACAGATTTTCAGACCAGGCTCTCTGAATAAGGATTATTCTTCTTCTTAGTAAGGGTGAAATTAGACCTAAGGGTTCAAAAACTAACCAGTGAGAGAAGTTTCTGCTTAGACAGCACTTCTTTTCTAGCCATCAGACCTTCCAAAGACAACTTGTTTTTATTAACATTCGAGATACTTTAGGAGATTTAGATTTTTCAGTAAAGCACTGATCCAGTACCCTCTGAAGTCTTGCATTGTTAATATTCCATGCTTGAAGTGATATTTCGGCTTTTGCCAACTCTACATCTGCAGTATAATATACATCAAACTGTTTCTCTTCACTAGTTCAAGCATCCAACAAATAATCTACAAGAAAATTCTACAATATCTCCTCCAACTGGTCTACTAGAGCAGTGGTTCCCAATCTGTGGTCCGCGGACCCCTGGTGGTCCGCAAAGGTAGTACTGGGGGTCCGTGAACCGAACTGAAATTTTCATATATATATATATATATATATATATATATA
>JAXCGZ010000258.1:32500-42500 GCA_037179515.1 Halocaridina rubra
GTATTTCTTTCCTTATTATTTTGTATATATTTTCCCATTTTTTTCATTTACATATGTCTTTCTGCAGAAATTAATCTAGTTTTCTGATAAGAGGAGTTTGTTGCTAGTTTATTAAAGCAGCATGTTAAGTTGACAGACGTTTCAATATCCTGGGGTCCGGGGAAAAAATCATTTAAATAAAAGGGGTCCTTGGTAGTGAAAAGTTTGGGAACCACTGTACTAGAGACTTCATTCGTCCAAAGGCTCTCTGAAAATTGTGTGGGAGAGGAGGGTGAATAGCCTTCCAGGGAACAGAATCTGTAAAACTTCCAAGTATAGTTTTATCTTCATAACTCACTTCTTGCTTATTTACTCCAGTACACTCAGGTTCCCACATCTTATTAATAGACTCTATGGCCTCTTCAGTCAAAACTTTTTGACAGGTTCTATGGCCTCTTCAATGAACTCTTGAGTAGATGCAGGCAATAACTGTGTTCCTACTTGCATAACAATTGGTTTTGCACATTATTGTGTTCATGTTGAGTATCACATGGAATATGGCCATAAAACATGACACCACCCAGTGCTTCCATCAAATTATAGACATCCCACTTGTTAATACCACTAACAACTCTTTATAGTCTTGGATATTCCTTACACATGTCTCATTATCCCTTCACATCTGACAAGTCACAATACTCCCCATCTCTGCTTCTCTCTATATTTTCTTCGTGTCCAGTCCCGATGAGGGTAATTTTTTTTTCTTGGGGGGGGCCCATCCTGGTGTGACAATCATAAAAAAAAAACTGACTGAAATGTAAGGCACCAATAACAATGCCAATGTTCTAAAGTACATCACTAGCAATATCTTCATCAGCTAACTTGTGGCCATTAAACATTAACACATTTGCAGCCATGCTATTCCTGGAGTGTGGATGCTACATATTATCAACTACAAGTGATTTTACTCTGGCTCTTCTTTGTCCCAATTTAATAACTAAATTTACAACAGGAAACTTCCTTTCTTCGTTTCAGAACAAAAGGCATCCATACTAAGAGTCAGTTCATCCACTGGGCTTAATTTAAGCATTTCAGCTAATTCCCTGGTTATAAAGGAACACTGGGAACCTGCATCAATGAATAACCTAGTGCTTACCCAAAGGCTTCCCTTTGAACTGCTTTTTTTCCACTGGCAGTGGGCAAAGCTCGTGAGGGTAAACTTGGTTTCATCATTTGCCTTTGTACAGTATTCATAGTCATTGCACCAACATGTTTCTTGTCCTTTTCTGAGTCAGAATGTTCTTGCTCATTGCTTATCTCATCTATTGATTTTGAACTATATCCTGACTGTTCATTCAAAAATGTAGGCTCTTCAAACCTTTTAGGAAACTTTGATTGTTGTTTGTAACACAAGGCTGCATGATGACCAAATTTCTTACACTTGTTACAGTTTGAGTGTAACATTCATTTGCATAATACCCTGACTGAGTACATCTCAGACATTTGTTACTGTCTCTCAATTTGTCTCTGCATTCATTTATATTAACTACTTTATTACAATGTTCAGACTTATGACGTTGCCAACTACAGAATCCACATTCTAATTTATGAATTACTCTTTTTGTACCAGCACCATAAGTACCAACATTCTTTTTATAAGACTGGATCTCATCTCTCTGGGAGGTTTAGGTCTCTCCCTTTGTGTTAACTTTAGTGTTGTTGCACTCTGTATGATATACATATATTCCCAGCTCCTTCAAGAGTGTTTCAGATGAAGGCTATTTTGTGTCAAGCTTCATGTCACCAATTCTGAAAACACCCAAACTGTATTCTTCATGTCTATATTTTTTCAGACTTCCAGTAATTGCATCTACTTCCTGCTTGAATTTGAAGAGTGGTGAATAATTAGAAGAAAGTGGAGGTAATTTTATCAATTTCCTCATTAAATTTTGTACAATCCTGTCCTTGCTGGCATACATAACTTGCAGCTGTTGGATGCATTCATCATAACTCTCTAGCAACAGGATATCCCTGTATGGTGTCTTTGGCATCTCCTTTAAGGGCATTAAACATATACCAAAACTCGTTCCATTCATCATAGTTTCCAGAGAACTGTTAATTTTTACTTCAGGAAATCTAGGTGTGGGTTGTCCGTTGGTGAGACTTGAACTTTCGGAACTAGGAGCTCTAGTACTCTTCATGGTGTCTAACTTGCAAATCCGTTCTAGGACAGCTAAGCTAATATCATTTAATGATTTAGCTATATAGTCATCTATATCTTCCTTTTCAGAATCCCTTTTAAGGGGCTTATCCTCAATATATTCTTCATATTTACACACACATCTTCCTAATCTTTCTATTAGCATATGATGACATCTTTCTAAATAAGCAGCAACAATTATCTCATCATCTTTGGCAAGTTCTATTTGACACTGAACACAGTCACGTTGAACCAATCCCCGAAGACGTTGTAATGCCTCAGGCTTAACCGACACATTGAGAAAGCAAATAAACTATAAAAGAACAACAAACAAATAGTTGATCTAATTATGTTATCAAAGAAACCACGATCTTCGTTATATTTCACAATACAATAAACATTCACTCTGTAAGGAGTATCATAAGAAATTCTTCCAAAATTTCAAGATAATAACATTCATTTATTTAATTTCGTCAATTATGAAGCCAATACTCAAAGTGCAAACCACACTATTCAACAAATAAACGACACTGTTCGGTTAACAACCGTAAATGGAAAATGTAATGTCAAACACACTGTACTTCCAATAGCAAAACTGTGCACCTAGCAGAAATTGGGAACTATTCTCTACTTTACTTGGTGGAATTTTAAGCATGAAAGTATATTTCCTTTCCACAAAGAGACAAACACTTTATATACTCGGCATAGAGGGGTGGGAGGAATCTCCGGGGATCGTGTTGACTCCACTATTGGCTTGAGGGCAGACACGCCTGGTGGTAGTAATGGTTTTGCCCTGAACCTTGCACCTCCCAATAGATCTGCTTCTTTCACTCTTCACTATTTTAACATTCGTGGGTTGAACTCTAATCTTTCGTCTATGGAACAGCACTTTGGTACTTTCCTCCCTAACCTCCTATTCCTATCTGAAACCCAACTGTCTATACATGCTTCCACTGACCCATTACAAATCTCTCCCTATAATCTGTATACTCGTTTTCGTTCCAAAGGTGGGGTCTGTTCCTACTGCAACATTAACACTCCTACTGAGAGGCTCATGGACCTTGAATCTACCGACTTTGATGTTCTCTGGCTAAAAATGTATCTCTCCACTACCACTATCTTCCTTTGCTTCTGCTACTGTTCTCCAAACTCCACCGAGTTTGTGTCTTTCTTTGAATATCTGTCCACTTGCCATGAGTCCTTGCTATCTTCTCACCCACATGCCGAAGTTCTCTGCATTGGAGACTTCAATGTACACCACAGTGAGTGGCTTCATTCTTCTCACACTGATGTGGGAGGAAGTGAGGCTCTTGCTTTCTCTATTACTCACGATCTGAAGCAAATTTTCAAACATCCTACTCGTGTTCCTGATCATCACAAACATGCAGCAAACACTCTTGAGACAGAGATGAGACAGGAATATCAGGACAGGTTGAGAGTGGCATATGACAGGGTGAAAGAAAGAGAAGTTGGGGAGTTAGGGGAGGAATGGGGTTTGATGAAAGAAGGTTTTGTGAGACATGCAAGTGATGTGTGTGGAAAGAGGTTTGTTGGAGGTGGCATGAGGAGGGGCAGCGAGTGGTGGAATGAAGGGGTGAAAATGAAGGTGGAAGAGAAAATGAGGGCTTTTGAGAAATGGCTGCAGTGTAAAAGTAGGGTGAAATATGAAAGATATAGGGAGAAAATGTGGAAACCAAGCAGAAGGTAGAGGAACAGAAGAGGTTGGCAAATGTTAGGTGGGGACAGGATTTTAGTAGGTCATATGAGGAGAATAAAAAGAAGTTTTGGAAAGAATTGAAGAGAGTAAGGAAGGGTGGATCGAGGATGGAAGAGACAGTGAAAGATGTGAATGGACAGATGTTAAGAGGGAATGATGCAAGGAAATGATAGGCAGAATATTTTGAGTGCTTGCTGAATGTTGAGGAAGATAGAGAGGCAGCTATAGTGGCAGTGGGGGGTGTTCAAGTGCCAGTAATGGGAGATGAAAATGAGAGAGATATTACAAGAGAGGAGGTGAAAAGGGCATTGTATGATACAAAAGCAGGTAAAGCACCTGGAATGGATTCTGTGAGAGCGGAGATGTTGAAAGAAGGGGGTGTGACTGCATTGGAATGGATAGTGAGAGTGTGTAATATATGATTTATGTTGTCAATGGTGCCAGTGGAATGGGTAATTGCTTGTATAGTGCCCCTATACAAAGGTAAGGGAGATATGTATGAATGCAGTAATTTTAGGGGTATAAGTTTGTTGAGTGTGGTAGGAAAAGTGTATGGTAGGATAGTGGTTAATAGGATTAGGGATAAGACAGAAAGTGCGATCGCAGAAGTGCAGAGTGGTTTTAGGAGAGGTAGAGGTTGTATAGATCAGATTTTTATAGTTAGGCAGTTATGTAAGAAATATTTAGCAAAGGGTAAGGAAGTGTATTTTGCATTTTTGGATCTGGAGAAAGCGTATGATAGAGTTAATAGAGAGGCAATGTGGAATGTTTTGAGATTATATGGAATTAATGGTAAATTGTTGCATGCGGTGAAGAATCTGTATGAAGGGGGTAGAGCTTGTGTTAGGGTAGGGAATGAAGTGAGTGAGTTATTTCCAGTGAGTGTGGGACTGAGACAGGGATGTGTGATGTCATCGTGGCTGTTCAATTTGTATATTGATGGAGTCGTAAGAGAGGTGAATGAGCAAGTGCGTGGTCGAGGTTTGAGAATGGTAGATGGGGATGATAACGAGTGGGAGCTGAATCAGTTGCTGTTTGCAGATGATACTGTGGTGGTGGCAGATTCAGAGGAAAAGCTGTGTCACTTAGTGTCAGAATTTGGAATGGTGTGTGAGAGAAGGAAGTTGCGAGTGAATGTGGGGAAAGAGGAAGGTTATGAGGTGTACAAGAAATGAGGATAGTGCTGGATTGAATGTTATGTTGAATGGAAAGATACTTGAGGAAGTTGATCAGTTTAAGTATTTAGGCTCGGTTATAGATCAGTTTAAGTATTTAGGCTCGGTTATAGCTGCAAATGGTGGAGTGGAAGCTGATGTTTGTCACAGAGTGAATGAAGGATGTAAAGTGTTGGGTGAGTTGAAAGGAGTGATGAAGAATAGAGGGTTGGAAATGAATGTTAAGAAAGATTTGTATGAGAAAGTGGTTGTACCAACTGTGATGTATGGATCAAAGTTATGGGGTATGAAAGTAAGTGACAGACGGAAACTAAATGTGTTTGAGATGAAATGCCTGAGGAGGAGGATTGGTGTATTTCGGTTGGATAGGGTTAGGAATGAAGTGGTGAGAGCAAGAACGGGTGTGAGGAGAGAAATTGCAGCCAGAGTAGATATGAATGTTGTGAGATGGTTTGGCCATGTGGAAAGGATGGATGATGAAAGACTGCTGAAAAAGGTGATGAATGCGAGAGTTGATGGGAGAAATGCTAGAGGGAGGCCTAGGTTTGGATGGATGGATGGAGTAAGGAGAGCCCTGAATGATAGGAGGATGGATGTGAGGGATGCAAGTGAGCATGCTAGGAATGGGAATGAGTGGCGAGCGATTGTGACGCAGCTCTGATGGGCATCTGCTGTTACCAAGAGGCTGCATTTTACAGAGGTAGCCCTGTGGTAGTGGCAGTAGGAGGAGTTGGCAGTTGTGAAGCGACACAGGTTGTGGAAGAGCCGGGAGGATGGGCTGTGGCACTCCAGCAGTACCATATGAACGGCCGCTAGCTCCCTCGTCATTGCCCATAGAGCAAAGTAATCCTTTTATTGATTCCTTTCTTTGATGTCGGCTACCCCCCAATTAAAGGGGGAAACAGCCAAGGTAGACAGTAGATAGTAAATATATATATATATATATATATATATATATATATATATATATATATATATATATATATATATATATATATATATATATATATATATATATATATATATATATATATATATATATATATATATATATATATATATATATATATATATATATATATACACACATATATATATATATATATATATATATATATATATATATATATATATATATATATATATATATATATATATATATATATATATATATATATATATATATATATGTATATATATATATATATATATATATATATATATATATATATATATATATATATATTTATATATATATATATATATACACACACGAGGGACATCACCAGGAAGGCTAAGGAAAATCCCAAGCTTTTCCACAGCTTTATCAGAGGAAAACTGAAGGTAAAAGAACATATTTTAAGGCTAAAGAGAGCGGATGGAAGCATCACTGAGACGGATGAAGAGATCTGCAAAGAATTGAACAAGGAGTTTCAGTCAGTATTTACAGTAGAAAATACCCCACCCCCTCAGATTGCAGCGATAGAAGCTCAAGGGCCGGTATTAGAGAACATCAACCTTACAGCCACAGAGGTATGCAAAGCGCTGATGGATTTAGATGTTCATAAAGCTACAGGTCCCGATGACATATCCCCTCATGTGCTTAAAAAATGCGCAAGCACAATATCAGTGGCACTAAGTATCATATTTAAGGAGTCACTGGAGTCGGGGGAGATTCCAAGATGCTGGAAACAAGCAAATGTGATACCTATCTTCAAAAAGGGAAGGAGGGATACGGCTCTGAACTATAGACCAGTTTCCTTGACCAGCATAGTTTGCAAAGTTATGGAGAAACTACTAAGGAAACATATCTCTCTTCACTTGGAATCCTTCAACTTTTTGTCAGTGAGGCAACATGGCTTCAGAGAAGGTAGATCAACAGTAACAAACTTATTAGAATTTTATGATGAGGTAAGCCAAATCTTACAGGAAAGAGAGGGCTGGGCAGATTGCATATTCTTAGACTTCCAGAAAGCGTTTGACACTGTTCCACATGGGAGGCTTATTAGGAAGCTGCAATCAATGGCTAGAATAGGTGGAAATGTTTTGGAATGGATAAAAACTTATTTAGAAGGAAGGGAACAGAGGGTTAGAGTAAGACACTCAGTGTCTGAATGGAGAAGAGTTAGTAGTGGAGTTCCACAGGGTTCAGTTTTAGGGCCACTTTTGTTCCTTGTATATGTAAATGACCTACCAGAGTGTGTTAATTCATTCATGAATATGTTTGCAGATGATGCAAAGATTGTGAAGAAAGTAAAAAACGAGAACAATGGTAGAGAACTTCAGGAGGATCTAAATAATCTGCATGAGTGGTCAGAAAAGTGGCTAATGAAATACAATACTTCAAAATGTAAGGTAATGAGAATGGGTACAAGTGCAAGAAGGCCCAAGCTTGACTACTCGGTGGCTGGAGTACAACTTCAAGAGACAGAAAATGAGAGAAATCTAGGAGTAAACATACTGCCAGATTTGTCTCCAGAAATACATATAAATGGCATAGTAAGGGCAGCATATGCATTCTTATCAAATGTAAGGGTAGCCTTCAGGCACATGGACAAGGAAATGTTCAGAAATATTTATGTAACCTATGTGAGGCCAAAACTCGAATATGCAGCCCCCTTTTGGAATCCGCACTTGAAAAAGCACATAGCTAAGCTTGAAAAAGTTCAAAGACATGCCACGAAACTGGTGCCAGAAATACGCAATCTCAGTTATGATGAGAGGCTGAGGGAAATAGACTTACCATCACTCGAAGCTAAAAGAGTGAGGGGGGGATATGGTGACAGTCTTTAAATTCCTTCATGGTTATGATAGAGTGGATAGGGATCGATATTTTGATATGGCTGGCTCTAGAACTAGAGGTCATAGTTTGAAGCTTGGTAAGAAAACTTCTTCGCAGGATGTAAGGAAATACTTTTTCAGTGTAAGAGTAGTTGATAATTGGAATTGGCTAAGCGAGGAGGTAGTTAATGCTATCTCAATCCATAGTTTTAAGGACAGGTATGATAAGTATCACTAAGTATAAAATGGAACCGAACAGGAGACGGGAAGATACGAGCTTTGGGCTCTTTCCCGTAAACACAATTAGGAAATCACAATTAGGTAATCACATATATATATATATATATATATATATATATATATATATATATATATATATATATATATATATATATATATTAACCAAGCAAGCACATTACATATGTGAAAACATGAACCATTCATTACCCCGACCGGGTCTCGAACCTAGGACTTATAATTATAAATACTAAGTCAAGGCGCTACCAACTACACACCACAGAAGGTATAAAAGGAATCCAACCTTATAGCTTAGGGATAAACGCATTCTATCTGAATGCCACTATGTTCATATTACAGATTCCCCAACCTCACTCGTGGCTTCATTTTAGCATTTAATTCAATTCCCAATCTCATTCGGGTCATACAATAACCAAGCAAGCACATTACATATGTGAAAACATGAACCATTCATTACCCCGACCGGGACTCGAACCTAGGACTTATAATTACTAAGTCAAGGCGCTACCAACTACACACCACAGAAGGAATAAAAGGAATCCAACCTTATAGCTTATATCTGCTATACTTAGGGATAAACGCATTCTATCTGAATGTCACTATGTTCATATTACAGATTCCCCAACCTCACTAGTGGCTTCATTTTAGCATTTAATTCAATTCCCAATCTCATTCGGTTCATACAATAACCAAGCAAGAACATTACATATGTGAAAACATGAACCATTCATTACCCCGACCAGGACTCAAACCTAGGACTTATAATTACTAAGTCAAGGCGCTACCAACTACACACCACAGAAGGTATAAAATAAATCCAACCTTATAGCTTATAACTGCTATACTTAGGGATAAACGCATTCTATTTGAATGCCACTATGTTCATATTAAAGATTCCCTAACCTCACTCGTGGCTTCATTTTAGCATTTAATTCAATTCCCAATCTCATTCGGGTCATACAATAACCAAGCAAGCACATTACATATGTGAAAACATGAACCATTCATTACCCAGACCGGGACTCGAACCTAGGACTTATAATTACTAAGTCAAGGCGCTACCAACTACACTCCACAGAAGGTATAAAAGGAATCCAACCTTATAGCTTATATCTGCTATACTTAGGGATAAACGCATTCTATCTGAATGCCACTATGTTCATATTACAGATTCCCCAACCTCACTCGTGGCTTCATTTTAGCATTTAATTCAATTCCCAATCTCATTCGGTTCATACAATAACCAAGCAAGCACATTACACATGTGAAAACATGAACCATTCATTACCCCAACCGGGACTCGAACCTAGGACTTATAATTACTAGGTCAAGGCGCTACCAACTACACACCACAGAAGGTATAAAAGGAATCCAACCTTATAACTTATATCTACTATACTTAGGGATAAACGCATTCTATCTGAATGCCACTATGTTCATATTACAGATTCCCCAACCTCACTCGTGGCTTCATTTTAGCATTTAATTCAATTCCCATTCTCATTCGGGTCATACAATAACCAAGCAAGCACATTTCATATGTGTGTAGTTGGTAGTGCCTTGACTTAGTAATTATAAGTCCTAGGTTCGAGTCCCGGTCGGTGTAATGAATGGTTCATGTTTTCACATATGTAATGTGCTTGCTTGGTTATTGTATGACCCGAATGAGATTGGGAATTGAATTAAATACTAAAATGAAGCCACGAGTGAGCTTCGGGAATCTGTAATATGAACATAGTGGCATTCAGATAGTATGCGTTTATCCCTAAGTATAGCAGATATAAGCTATAAGGTTGGATTCCTTTTATACCTTCTGTGGTGTGTAGTTTGTAGCGCCTTGACTTAGTAATTATAAGTCCTAGGTTCGAGTCCCGGTCGGGGTAATGAATG